>SZWC01007688.1:95655-112952 GCA_023375785.1 Penium margaritaceum | reverse complement strand
CACTCCTCAGCCTGTCCTGCCACTTGGACCGGTCCCCCCTTCCACACACCCCCGCTGGCCGGCCACGCGTAGTGGGCCAACCAGATCGGCATGGATCATGATAGGGTAGTTTTTCCTTAGACGTTTTTCAAGACGTCTAAGAGAAACTACCCTATGGATCATGTTCGCAATCAGTCCATCTGCTCTGACCCTATCGATCCAGTTGTGCCTGGATCAAACATCAAGGTCAACGCAGATGTACATCCACATCTAGTTGTATACACGCATATGTCCACAAACGTGTCCACACATGTATACACATGTATGATGTATGTGCATGTTCTCAATGTTTCTTCTCATTGCATTGTGGTTGTGCGGTTCTGCGGTGTACAGTGGTTGCGGTGCTGCTTGTTTCTTACTCTAGTTTTTTTTTCTTTTCTCTTTCCGACTGCGAAAGAGGTACAAGTCAGATCTAAGCCTGCACTTGGGGCTGGCAAAGAAGAGGGTGCAAAATGGGCAACTCGACGAGTTTTTTTTTTCTTCTTCTTTTCTTTTTCTTTGTTTTTCTTCATTTGTTTCGCGATCCGTCAATGAAACCTGCTTCTTGGCTTGCTGTTGAGACGTGCATGGTGCTGCACTGTGGTGCGATGCGACAGTGCAGAGAACTTGCAAAACGTGTAGATGCTTTTGTTTCCTTCTTCAGATGTTTTGCAAAACGTCTAGATGCTTTTGTTTCAATCTTCAGATGTTTTGCAAAACGTGTAGATGCTTTTGTTTCAATCTGCAGATGTTTTGCAAAACGTCTAGATGCTTTTGTTTCCTTCTTCAGATGTTTTGCAAAACGTGTAGATGCTTTTGTTTCAATCTTCAGATGTTTTGCAAAACGTCTAGATGCTTTTGTTTCCTTCTTCAGATGTTTTGCAAAACGTCTAGATGCTTTTGTTTCCTTCTTCAGATGTTTTGCAAAACGTCTAGATGCTTTTGTTTCCTTCTTCAGATGTTTTGCAAAACGTCTAGATGCTTTTGTTTCCTTCTTCAGATGTTTTGCAAAACGTCTAGATGCTTTTGTTTCCTTCTTCAGATGTTTTGCAAAACGTCTAGATGCTTNCCCCCCTACACTTCTAACGGCAAAGCAAAAGGGCTCTTCTTGTGTGTGAGACTGCTGCTCCATGCTCACCGGCTTACGTCGTGCTTTGCTGTGGGAACCTTTGGAGATTTGGGCATGGGTCATGCGCCTACTGTTTCCCTTGGTGAAGGTGGAGAGTCATGGAGGAGTAGGGGATGGTGTACATGTCGACTATCACTTAGGAGGTCAAAGTGGGCTTCCTCTCGTGCAATTTTCATTTTCTCTGCATCTGTGCATTATGCGGGATTTCACAGTAGTTTTGGGTAGTTATCTGTCAAAAGCTGACTGTAGTTTGACTCTTTGTATGCGCACAGCAACTTCGGCACACGTGTCAGGGGTGGCCGAACTGGTGGGCAGTGACCATCCTCGTAGGCTGGTTCAGCAACATACTCATGCAATGGGCTTGGCTGTTCCTCTTAGCTCGGTTCGTGTTCTTTTTTTTGTAGTTTGTTTGTTGGCGTCTTGCAAAGAGTGGGGGGAGATACATGCACGACATACTCGAGAGGAGTGCACCATAGCAATGTCCAAAGCTTCATGATTGTGTGAGCGTTTGTTTGTTGCCTGCTAAGTGGTGCATGTTGGTGGAGCCGAGAGGCTTCTTGTGTTGTCACATGTATGTACATCACAAGGGCATAAATAATCCGCTGCCCGTCGTTTCGGTCGATTTAGACGCGTTGCCCACAGTCGATTTCGACCCGCACGCGGTGCCCAAAGTCGAAATCGACAAGCATGCGGTGCCCATAGTCGAAAACGACAAGACAACGGTGCCCATGTTTTTCGTCGTGCGAGCGAAAAACGAGAAAATTAACAACTTTACCCACGCCCTCGAAGTCGAACTTCGCCGACTTCGAGGGCGAAGTGGGCGAAAAATGACATTGGCATTGCCGATGTCAGAAGTCACCCTGCCGCGACTTTTGGAGGTCGCAAGTGCGAACTCCAAAAGTCGCGACAGGGTGACTGTCGCGACTTTTGAGGTGCGCACTCCAAAAGGGTGCGTCGCAACTCGCTGTTGGTTTTTGCACATCTCTCATTGTGCTCTGTTGTGTCCTCCCGGCTTGTGTACATCGGCGTGCAGATGACTGACGGCGAGACTCGACGCTGATGGAGTGTCGTCCGGTGGAGCCGACGCACGCTGAGGACTTCTCGCAGTTCGCTGGAGCCTCCTCTCTCAGGCGACGCGCTCAGCTCCATCGGCAGGCCTCCTCGGCGGTCGTGCTGCCGGCGGTCATTGACACCGCATTTGCTGCTTGCATGCGTTCCAGCGCATTCCATTGCGTCTGCATCGTCATGCACTGCCTAGGGTCCCAGTTGCATGTTGCATGGCCCTGTGTGGCAGCATAAACCGTTGTGGGCATTATCTGGGTTTAGGCTGCCATAACTCCTCGCTACTATTTTTCTAGCAGATTCTGACCGCACGGCTGCGTTCGCAGCGGCNTCGCGTGTGAGACTGCCACTCCGTATCAATGAAAAACTGCCATGTTTTTTTCTTTTTTCTTCTTTTTTTTTCCCCCCCTACACTTCTAACGGCAAAGCAAAAGGGCTCTTCTTGTGTGTGAGACTGCTGCTCCATGCTCACCGGCTTACGTCGTGCTTTGCTGTGGGAACCTTTGGAGATTTGGGCATGGGTCATGCGCCTACTGTTTCCCTTGGTGAAGGTGGAGAGTCATGGAGGAGTAGGGGATGGTGTACATGTCGACTATCACTTAGGAGGTCAAAGTGGGCTTCCTCTCGTGCAATTTTCATTTTCTCTGCATCTGTGCATTATGCGGGATTTCACAGTAGTTTTGGGTAGTTATCTGTCAAAAGCTGACTGTAGTTTGACTCTTTGTATGCGCACAGCAACTTCGGCACACGTGTCAGGGGTGGCCGAACTGGTGGGCAGTGACCATCCTCGTAGGCTGGTTCAGCAACATACTCATGCAATGGGCTTGGCTGTTCCTCTTAGCTCGGTTCGTGTTCTTTTTTTTGTAGTTTGTTTGTTGGCGTCTTGCAAAGAGTGGGGGGAGATACATGCACGACATACTCGAGAGGAGTGCACCATAGCAATGTCCAAAGCTTCATGATTGTTTGAGCGTGTGTTTGTTGCCTGCTAAGTGGTGCATGTTGGTGGAGCCGAGAGGCTTCTTGTGTTGTCACATGTATGTACATCACAAGGGCATAAATAATCCGCTGCCCGTCGTTTCGGTCGATTTAGACGCGTTGCCCACAGTCGATTTCGACCCGCACGCGGTGCCCAAAGTTGAGATCGACAAGCATGCGGTGCCCATAGTCGAAAACGACAAGACAACGGTGCCCATGTTTTTCGTCGTGCGAGCGAAAAACGAAAAAATTAACAACTTTACCCACGCCCTCGAAGTCGAACTTCGCCGACTTCGAGGGCGAAGTGGGCGAAAAATGACACTGGCATTGCCGATGTCAGAAGTCACCCTGCCGCGACTTTTGGAGGTCGCAAGTGCGAACTCCAAAAGTCGCGACAGGGTGACTGTCGCGACTTTTGAGGTGCGCACTCCAAAAGGGTGCGCCGCAACTCGCAAACCCCCCCCAAAATATACGACAAACCCCCTANCGCTCTACCCAGGTTAAGGAAGCAATGCCGATGAGAGTGTGTTCGGACGCTCGAGCATGATTATTTAAGGACGCGTACGAGATGGACAGCAAATGATCGATTATTGTTGTCCATGGTTTGAAATCGGAAAGAAGAATTTGTACGACAGAGTAGGAGGTCGAGTGTGTAGATTATGGAGTTTGTGCGGGGTCGGCGTTGGGGGGGACGTGACTAGTATACTTGTGATGCGTCTGTAAATGGACGAGGGTACCCACGATGATGTCCGCCTTGCCTATGGTGAGAGAAAAAAATCGAGGACCGCCCCAAGCCCTCCCTCCTTTCCGTGCCGTGAGCTCTGTGTGTGAGTGTGATGCAAGACGACAAGAATTTGGCTAAGTCTGGAACGCTGAATGTAAAAGAACAAGGAGGGAGTACAAATGAGCCCCTACTGGGCTTAAGTAGGGGTAGGGCTGATGGCGGTATTACCGGTATCGTGGTATACCGTTGTTTTGTACCGCGGTATTGTCAATACCGCGGTACGGTATTTTTTTTTCGGTACCGGTACGGTATCGTTACCGACCTCTCAGGGTACCCCTCTATTGTACCGCGGTATTGTACCGCGGTACAATACCGCAGTAACACCATACAAAAGGATATGATTTCCCTCTAATACCGGTAACGCGTTACAAATGGGTTGTGGGAGACTATTAAAGAGTCTCCCACAACTTTCAGCCGTCTAGTGACAGCACCGCGAACAAGCGTCTCATGAAGTTGTGAAATTCTCAATGGCACCCAGGAACAGCGGCGGACAGCAGCGGCAGACTGCAGCAGTGGCGGCGGCAGCCAGCAGCGGAAGCAGCAGCAGCGGCAGTGGCAGCCAGGAGCGGCATCCAGCAGCCTACAGCGGCTGCCAACACCCAGCAGCGCCAGACAGCAACGACGGACTGCAACAGTGGCAGCTGCAGCCAGCAGCGGCAACAGCAACAGCGGCAGCGGCAGCCAGGAGTGGCATCCAGCAGCCTGCATCGGCAGCCAGGAGACAGTAGCGGCAGAGAACAGCCAACACCAACCAGCAGTGGCAGCCGGCAGCGGGCAGCGGCAGAATTCAGCAATCAGCAGCGGCAGACAGCGGCAGTCAGCAGTAGCGGCCAGCAGCTAGCAGCTATGAGCAGCCCCCAGGAGCTAGCAGCCAGCAGCCAGCAGCGGCAGCCAGTAGCGACAGCACCCTCCTTCCCTTCCCTATTTGCTAAAGTTCACTCGTCAGTAGACATCATCATATTTCACTTTAACATCATGTGAAGATGTCTGTTTTCCTTGTGATTAAATGCAGATGAATTCCATAATGATGAAATGATCTCATTTCTTAAGCTTAGAATTTATTTTTTGGTGTTTGCAAATTATTGGGACATTGAGTACCGTGGTAACCATTTTTGTACCGTGGTACACGTTGTGTTTTATTCAGCGGTATACCGTGTACCGCGGTACATGTAAGATACCGCGGTATCTCACCAATACCATCGGTAACGCGGTACCGATACCGGTATCGGCAATGACCTGCCAAAAAAAGACGATACCGCGGTATTCATACCGTGGTACTCTGGTACTGCGGTACTTGAGTACCGCGGTACTCAATACCGCGGTGTTGCAGTCCTAAGTAGGGGCGTCGGAAGCTAGCCGCACCGGGCCCCGTCACCCCCGCTGAACCCAAACGAATCAGCAGGGAAAACACACTGCGTACACCACGATAACAATAACGGTGGTCTCCTCGAGGCACCGGAACAGCTCTCCGAGCGCCCGGGTCTCAACCGCCGAGAAAATAGGAGCAGTGCCAGAAAATCTCGGAATCAATGTCCAGACATCACACGGTTTTTCGAACATCGGAAGCGCTAGTACAGCCACTGGTTCTCCTCGTGGCACTGGTACAATCCACCGGGTGCGTGGGTCTCAACTCACCGAGGAAAAGGCTCCTGGCTCCGGAGAAGCCAACAGGGCTGCCAGAATGTATCGACCACGTCTCGCCGGCGCTGTCGTAGGTACTGGAGAAGTCTTGGGACACTCCGGAGGCTCGTCGTGTCGTCACGCCCTCCTCTATCATACATCGAAAACAAGGGTACATGGATAATGCATTGGCGTCAGTCGTGACGGGTGGAAGCCACATAAACCAACATTCCCCCTGGCTGACATAACCGTCCACGCGAGAACAAATGAACGAAGGCACGGAACAACAACGTATGCCAAACCAAAATCTACACCTGTCAACCACACACACCTCCATCTGCTAGCCATCTAAGGTCTCCCTAGACACTAGCACATCCCACCAAGCGTCTGGGTCTCGACCATGAGAGGAGTGATGCACATGCACACAAACCAGTGTAATGTACATCATACACATGTCAGACGATAAAATGCTCTCCTCGTGACATTGGCGGTACCTGTGCCCGGGTCTTGACCACTACGAGCAATCCAACAGATGTCTGTGTGCCGACCACAAGTGCATAATCAATCAACACATAGGATCATAGAGGGTCTCCTTGTAACATGGGTGTACCTCATCACGTGTCCGGGTCTCGACCACTATGTGCAAACCAGCTGGCATGCACATGCCACACATAGTATGGCCACACACCAAGACATAGGACCCCATGGTCTCCTCGTGACACTGGTGCAACAGACCAAGTGTCCGGGTCTCAACCAACAGAGTGCGGTTGTGGTATGCTCATAGCAGAGTATTAACCCCTCGCCATGCATCTCCCATAACGTCGCGTTAGGTCGAGGTCCACAAAACACTCCCCCTAGGGAGATGAACCTGGTGGCGATGTCCTACACAGAGATGCTGATGCCGTAGCTGAACAGATCCTGGGCGATGAATCATGTTGTCTCTACATCATACAGAGATAGCTCCCCTTATCATGTACGATTCTGCTCCCTCCCTCAAAGACAAAGTGGTGTCTCTGGCTATGACTCCTCACGTCGCAACTCCATTACTTACAGTGTACCAGTCCTAGCGTGAATGCCAAGGGTCCCAACTCACAGTCTCTCCTCATTCCGCTCTACCGCGATGTATCTGTGTACGTCGGAGGAAAGGGAATGGGCAAGCAGCACGCAAGCGTGGATGAAGTGGCGGAGCTGGCCTCCGAGGCGGGATAGAGCACCCTGAGGCACAGGAGTGTACGGCCAGAAGAAGAGGGTTGGAGCGACGAACCGGATCAACACTCATGGACGAAGGTGATGATGGAGAAGCTGAATTGGGTGGATGAAGGTGCATGATGGCAGCCGCACAAGGAGGAGCGATGATGGAGTCAACAGGAATGACGATGGAGGAAACTGAAGGCTCAGCTCTCCTATGGTAGTGTCTCCGTCAAATGTCATACTCAGAGCTATGATAAGATCCTTCCTGAGTATGGGTGTGCCAGATGCTGGTGGTAGAAGGCTCCTGCCAGTGATGCGCCCTTCCTCTGAGAATCGCTCACGTGCTGCCATCATCTCTCGCTACAGCATCAGTACACGCTCCTACAGATCAGCATAATCTGCCTCAGACATGTGGAGGTGGCACATGTCTGCCTTGCGTAGCATAAACTCTGTCGCACTGGATGCAGTACATGCAGACTACAGAACTCGCGAGTACAGCTCTATGTGTATCTCCGCTGCTGAAGACAATGGAGCCGGTGTTGCTGTATCCTCCTGGGGGTCAACCAAACTTGCAATGTGCTGAGACACTAGAACATCGGATGCAGCTGCAGGTGTTGCATCCACACCAGAGCTCGTGTCTGTCATACGAGGAGTGAGCAGTCGCATACCGAGAGAGGAGGAGGATTCGTCAAAGTCCGTAGAGCATGTGTAAATGTCGTCCGTGCGGGTACTGCTACTCTAAGCGTCGATGTGATCAGCAGGGTCACCAACAGGTGAAAATGAGGGGGCAGATTTCAGCTCATGCTGACGAGGTGACTCTATCCGCGTGTACGGATCTGCTCCAGTGTCCTCGACTGCAGCTGTAGTGGACACAGGTGTGCAAGACTCTGGCTCGAAAATGCCTGTGAAGGCAACCAACAAGCACAGCTGGCGCTCACGCACTGTCTCGGCGGAAAATCTGGTCGCTGCCACCTGCTCAATAATGGAGTGAGGACCACCGGCAGACTCCATCATGTGTGTCGCTGCTCCGTCGTGTGTACAGGAACTCGTAGACTCTGGGAGCATTGGCGACTCCTCACGCTGAAGCTGATCCTCTAGTGGCACAGATGACACGGTATAGCCTGCAGTGTGTGATGTAGCACATGTCCTAGTGACATCTCTCAAGACTGCTGCTCTCAAGAATGCCTCAACCTCTGAAAGACCAGTCGGTAGACTCTGCTCACGCACTACGACCACTGTTGGGCTGGAGTGAGTCGCGTTCACCAACGCCCTTGGAAATCCGTATGGGGCATCCTGATCCGCACGGGACTCCTGTGCCATCACGAGGCCGCTACCTGTCGGGGTCGCAAGAGGCACCGCCCAGGCACGCGGCACCTGTACTCCTCTTGATGAAACCTGTTGCTGCAGAACGTCCGGCTCCTGCCCCAGCGTAGATGTCGAACTCGATGATATGCACGTCCCTAGTACTCCAACATCCGCCGGACTGGTGTGAGTCTGTTGCACACTCTCCCCCAGAAGTCCGGTAGATGCATCCCGATCTGTACTAGACTCCTGTGCTACAAGCGGGCCCCCACCGGTCGGAGCCGCGAGTGGCACCATCCAGGGATGCCGTGCCTGTACTCCTCTTGATGTCACTTGCTACTGCGGAAGATCTGGATCCAGCCTGGACGATGACAGGCAAGGCTCCACCATGAACGCCATGTCGGGATCATACTACATGCCATTTGCTGTCAGCGTATCATCTAATTCTACCTGAGCTAACACTCGAGCACCACGGCCCAGCGCAAGTGCGGATCCTGTTGCTACGATCACAACAGGCAATGCGCGGTGACCACACTCCCCTTCGACAGGTACAGCAATGGAAGCCGAGGAGGTGGAGGATGTACGCAAACCAGCGTGAGCACGGTGTGCGGAGCGCTGTCGCCAACGTCGTGGGGAAATACGACTGGAACGACTACATGAAGGCATGTCATGGCATGGTGGTGTTGTCGTGGCAGGAGAGTGGAGGATTGATAGGATGGTGGCGGTCTGGGACAGGCCGACAGGTGAAGTTGAAGGGACACCATCGAATGAGGAAGAAAGAGAGGATGAGGGGGATGTGGTCCAAGAGGCCGTCGACAAACTAGTAGCTGAAGCACACACAGTGACGACGAAGTCACCAAGCCGCTGCAGCATTTGTCGCAGGGCGTGGATCTTGGCAAGTATGCTTGCCAAGGTCCAGCTAGGGGATCTACCAACGCCGGCAGATGCGTATGCTGTGGAGGACGCAAGCGTGGACGAGGCTGAAGCCAGGGTGGATGCCAGCCGCGAGGACGTGTCTAGTAGTGATGCCAACCATGATGTCCAGCACCACAACAATAGCAGGCGAACGTGCAGGGTGCCTGCTCAAATGTCTACGTACTCATTTCGTGTGCTGGACGATAGATAGGTGCCAAGGGCACCCACTCCCTGTGGTAAACACCAAGCCGCGGGAGAGGTCGAGACCCGTAGGTATTGGCACTCTCAAAGGTCACAGCGGCAGGGTTAGCAGACATGACGAGACGGGGCGAGCTGCACTAGCACATTACGCCTGTAGAATGGAGGCTGACCAGCTGTGGCTACTAATGCTGCTGCCACTAATAGAGCGAAGACTGCTCCAAGAACAAAAGAAGTGGCGGCTCCAGGTGTGGTTGTTGCTCCAAGCGGTAGACGACCCAGTCCTCGGAGATGGAAAGACTCGAATCCACCATCGATCCTTTGGAGTACACTGCGCGCACCAATCCACGGGCCCCAGAGAGACGCCTGTCTACGAGGCGTCTCAAAAAAGAAGGTGACGCCAACGATAGTCCGCTGTCGGCCGGGAAGGGGAGACTACAAGCGTTGCAGCAACTGCTCTACACTATGCAGTCGTCGACACTCCACCACCACCGCCGTAGTAGCTACGGAAGCTACCGTTGCTACTGAGGCTGGTAGTACTATTAGTGGCAGTAAGATGCTGGGCTATGCTCTGGCCCCGCACGATTGATTGAAACTGTCTTTCCCCTCCTCCCTTTTTTAATTTTCTCTTCTCGCCCTCACCCCTGCGTTGTTTTTTTTCTCTTCACCACTCCCTCTTAGGTGCACCCCCTCCTTATTTTGTTTTTCACTCGTACCCCATTTTCTCCATTGTCCCAAAGCAGGGGCAATCAAGAAAACAGGGGCAGAGGAGGGGGGGGGGGTCGGCCCCTCTCCGCCGTCGGCCCCTCCGCCGACGGGGCCGACGGGCCCCTCCGAGGGGCCCCTCTGAGGGGCTCCACGGGGCCCTCCGAATGCCCCCTTGAGAAGAGGGGAGGGGGGCGAACGAGGCCGACGGGCCCCCTCGAAGAGGCCCCCTTGATGGGGGTCGAGGGGGCCCCTTCGAGGGGGCGGGGGCCCTTAGAGGAGGGTTGCGAAGCCCTCCTGCAGTAGTAGTTTGCAGTGGTGGGTGTAGCTACTACGGTTGCTGCTGCTGCTTCCACCGCTGTTGCTACTGCTGCTTCTCTGCATTGCAGCAGCTGCTGCTTCTTGATGTTGGCGTCGCTGTTACTGCTGCTACTTCCGCTACTAAACTGCGCAATTGCTGCTGATGCTGCTTGTTGCTGTCACAGGTGCCGCTTGCTGCTACCGTTGCTATTGCTTCCTGCTGCATGCTACTGCTGCTGCCGCCGCTGATACAATGGCTGTTGCTACTACTGCTATGTGCTGTTGCTACTAATGTCGTTGTTGTAGCGGCTGATGCACTACTGCAGCTGCTATTACTGCTGGTGCTGTGCGGCAAAGAGGTTGTTACTACTACTGCTGGTACCGCCTATGCAACTGCTGCGCATGCTAGTGCTGGCCGTTGCTGTTGGTGCTATTGCTGCCGGAGTCGCTAATGCTACTGTGTGCGGCTCACCGTCCCTGTGGCGTTCACATGCAATTGTTTCGCGCTCCCTCACGCTGCTGCCGGCGTGTCGCCACGTGGCGTGGTCTCTTTGAGTTCCGCACACTGCTGCTGCTTCTGCTGCTCACACGTCCCCTTGTGCTCTGGTACCAAATTGGAAATGTTTTAGGGCATGTAGGCCCATGCAAAAAGAAAAATGAGCTCTTTGTGTGAGTGCAATGCAAGACGGAAAGGTTTTGGCAAAGTCTGGAACGCTCAATACAGAAGAACGAGGGAGTACAAATGAGCCCCTTCCGGGCTTAAGTAGGGGCAACGGCAGCTAGCCGCACCGGGCCCCTTCACCCCCGCTGAATCCAAATGATTCAGCGGCGATAACACACTATGTACACCACGACAACAATAAGGGTGGTCTCCTCGAGGTATCACAACAGCTTTCCGAGCGCCCGGGTCTCGACCACCGAGAAAATAGGAGTAGTTCTAGAAAATCTCGGATTCAACGTATAGACATCATACACGGTTTTCCGAACATCGGAAGCGCTAGTATAGCCACCGGGTCTCCTTGTTGCACCGGTACAATCCATCGGGTGCGTGGGTCTCAACCCATCGAGAAAAGTCTCCTAGCTTTGGATAAGCCAACAGGGTTGCCAAAACGCATTGACCGCGTCTCGCCGGCGCCGTCGTAGGTGCTGGAGAAGTCTCGAGACACTCTGGGGGCTTGTCGAGTTATCACGCCCTCCTGTATCATATACTGCCAACGTGGGTACATGGACAATACATCGGCGTCTGTCGTGATGGGTGGAAGCCACACAAACCAATACGGTATTCAGTACCGCGGTTCCCAAATAACGCGATATTGCAGCGGTACATGTGGACAATAGTTGGCAATGTCCACCTGGCATCCTATCTTGTGATCGAGATATTGGAGGGTTAGACTCTGTACCGACATTGTCAATGTTGACATGTGACAACGGTGCTTCGTGTTCGGCAACGAAGCCGTCTTTCAACATATTTAATATGAGAGTGATGTCATCTTTACCTCAGTCCTATGAATATCAATCCCCCTCTTCAAAGGGTCAAAGGACATTGGGGTGAAGTGAACATTTAAGCACACATTTGGTCTTTCTGAAGTCGTACTTCCTATCAAGTCACTCCAAAGGCACATGAGTTGGAGTTCATTTCGTGGACTGTCAGATTGGTGACTAAGACCAGTAAAACGACTGACATGACACTTCACATACCCATTTTTTCCAGAACATTCTTCCGCGATTGGTGTACTGTGCATTACTTTGCAATAGTGGGCGCGGCATGCATGATATCTGGCGCTTTGGGAAAAGTGGATACACGAAGCATGCTTCGTGTAAAGTGAGTATTGTGTCCAACTTGTGCAAAAATTGGCCAGGAGAAAATCCGGAGGCCTGAACATTGGATGTAGAAGAATGAGGCCGGTTTTTCGTGGGGTCCGAGTTCCACATTTTTCTAACGTTGTTGTGGTTCGGGTCATTCTAGCTTAGATGGTCCCTGGGTTCGGGTAGTCATAACTCCTTCCTTCTATTTTTTTTTATGATTTTTACTGTATGATTACGTTCCTAGCATGTGTTTTTAGATATAGTCCGGTTTTTAGGAAAAACGGACGACGCCCGGGTTTGGGGCTGTTGACTGCCAGGCAGGGCTCACCAAGAAAACTGAGCCAATAAGGAAAAAAACAGACTTTCCTTATTTGTTGGTATCTTGAGTAACAAGTTNTGTGTCTGCCTTTTTGGCGCAAAATCCTCAGTGAAGCTAGTGGTGGCAGTAGTGCAAAGCAACGAGCGTGGGACGAGGCCTATTATAACACGCTGTAGGCCCAAGAAGCTACTATAGGATAGTTTTCGGCGTGGTACTAGAGCTAGAGCGCAAAAAAGGTAGCAGATCCGAGCAGCAGCGAGGCGTACAGGTCCTCGTCAACGCCGGCGGTCCCAGAAAGGCACTTGTGCAAGGGGAACTCTGCCGGATTTTTACTGGCAGAGTAAACCTACCAGTTGGCATTGTCAAAATGCTCCCGACGCAGGGAAAATGCTGCCAAACGTTTTTTGGTAGCAGTGACCCTACGACAGCGGTAGCGTTAGCGGACTCACGGCCGGCAATCCGATGGGCGACACCATGACGTCACGAACACACGCGACGACGGTACTACAGACAAAGGAAGTTTCCCTATCTCCTCCCTTCCCTTGTTGCAACTGTTGACGCATGTGTAACAACACCGGCATAGTAGGAGCTACAGTAGCAACAGTTGCTGTAATAATAGCTACACTAATAGCCGTAGTGAAGCTGCTGTGAAAGCAATAGTTGTAAGGAGTAGTAGCTGCAATAGCATCAGCCGCAGTTGCCTAACAGCAGCCACAGCTGCTGCAGCGTAGTTGCCATAGTAGCAGCCATAGCAGTCGCACCCCCAGCCACACTCGTGGCCGCAGTAGCCATAGCTTTTGCAGCCGTAGCTGTAGCCACAACTGCAGTTGCACTGCAACTGTAGCCAGAGTAGCAGCAGCACCGTAGCAGCTGCGACAGTGGGCGTAACACTTGAAACAGTGTAGCAGTAGTCGTAACAAAAACTGCGATGCAACAACTGCAACAACAGGCATAGAAACAGCAGTTGCAGCATCAGTCATAATGACAACAGCAGCAAAGACTGCCGTCGTAGTAGCAACACCACTAGGAGCGCAACACTAGGCACAGTAGCAGCAGTACAATAGCCACAGCAACAACAACACCGATAGCAGCAATCTACTATTGATTTTAGCAACAACACCCCGCTGTTGACGTCAACTGCCATCGGCTGATGTCATTATGTAAGTAACTGCCAACAACACTGCAAATGTTGGAAACCAAAACAAAACCAAAAAAACTCCCATCAGGGCGATGGCTAAAAGCCCCAGTGGGAAGGGGTCCTCTTCTGTGGGAGGGCCCACTGGTCCCCCTTTCCTACACTAGCTATAGTAGCTGCAACAGTAACAGCAGTAACAACAGGAGCCGCTACAGCAAGAGCAGCCACAGCTACCGCCGTAGTAGCAACAGCAACAACTTCAGAAGATGCAATAGTAGGAGCAAAAACCCACAAGCTTTGTCGGCGGCCTCGCTGGCATGAGCCAGGCTCCACCAGACTACCCGGCAACCATTTATTGACAGCTATGCGCTGCCACAACAGGTTGCAACACTACAACCGCCGACACCCCAGGGCCACGCGAATGCTCTGCCATCTTTTCTTCCTCCCGGGCATGCTTATCCTGTTGTCTCTATGGCCATACACTACCTGGCGTTGTAACAGACCATGCACCAGCGGGGAACTCAGCCTCAGCGGCAGATTGTGGATTCAGTCCTCGATCCACTCTGGGTGCCGGCCACAAGCCAAAAGACTTTGAGTCCCCGTCCCCGCTACTCCAGGCCGGCGAGCATTTCCGGAGCTTGGAGCTCATCTTCCGCATATGGGCATAGAGAGAGGGCTTATAAAATACTCTCACGTACGATCCTGTCCAGGCCGACAAGTTGCATGATGCTGGTCGCACCGTACGCGTTCTTGTCCCAGTCGTCCCTCCGGCGACACGCCTCGCAATGGAGACCTTCCTTGGCGATTTCACTACCGGCGGGACTCCAGACCCTGCAGCTGTGTGGCACGTTCTCATGCGCCCCCATCCACTATCGAGCGAGGCCAAGACCAGCGGCTTGTTCGAACAATTTAACTCCGTGCACATGGGGGAGACAAAACCGGTCACCTCCTCCTAGCAACGGGCAGAGGACATCCTCCGGCGCCTGGGCGACGCTGTTCCATACCCTCTGGTCGCGCTCCTCACCATCAAGCACCGTGCCACCAACGTATTCACCGAAGGTTTCCTACACTACACCCAGGACGTCCTCGCATCGATGGCGGCCCACGGCACCATCATGCCCCAGGCCTACAAGCTCTTTTTCAAGATTGAGGAGGCTTGTCTCGAGTCGCGCATCCAGCGCACATNCCACCGCTGTTGCTACTGCTGCTTCTCTGCATTGCAGCAGCTGCTGCTTCTTGATGTTGGCGTCGCTGTTACTGCTGCTACTTCCGCTACTAAACTGCGCAATTGCTGCTGATGCTGCTTGTTGCTGTCACAGGTGCCGCTTGCTGCTACCGTTGCTACTGCTTCCTGCTGCATGCTACTGCTGCTACCGCCGCTGATACAATGGCTGTTGCTACTACTGCTATGTGCTGTTGCTACTAATGTCGTTGTTGTAGCGGCTGATGCACTACTGCAGCTGCTATTACTGCTGGTGCTGTGCGGCAAAGAGGTTGTTACTACTACTGCTGCTACCGCCTGTGCAACTGCTGCGCATGTTAGTGCTGGCCATTGCTGTTGGTGCTATTGCTGCCGGAGTCGCTAATGCTACTGTGTGCGGCTCACCGTCCCTGTGGCGTTCACATGCAATTGTTTCGCGCTCCCTCACGCTGCTGCCGGCGTGTCGCCACGTGGCGTGGTCTCTTTGAGTTCCGCACACTGCTGCTGCTTCTGCTGCTCACACGCCCCCTTGTGCTCTGGTACCAAATTGGAAATGTTTTAGGGCATGTAGGCCCATGCAAAAAGAAAAATGAGCTCTTTGTGTGAGTGCAATGCAAGACGGAAAGGTTTTTGGCAAAGTCTGGAACGCTCAATACAGAAGAACGAGGGAGTACAAATGAGCCCCTTCCGGGCTTAAGTAGGGGCAACGGCAGCTAGCCGCACCGGGCCCCTTCACCCCCGCTGAATCCAAACGATTCAGCGGGGATAACACACTACGTACACCACGACAACAATAAGGGTGGTCTCCTCGAGGTATCACAACAGCTTTCCGAGCGCCCGGGTCTCGACCACCGAGAAAATAGGAGTAGTTCTAGAAAATCTCGGATTCAACGTCTAGACATCATACACGGTTTTCCGAACATCGGAAGCGCTAGTATAGCCACCGGGTCTCCTTGTTGCACCGGTACAATCCATCGGGTGCGTGGGTCTCAACCCATCGAGAAAAGTCTCCTAGCTTTGGATAAGCCAACAGGGTTGCCAAAACGCATTGACCGCGTCTCGCCGGCGCCGTCGTAGGTGCTGGAGAAGTCTCGAGACACTCTGGAGGCTTGTCGAGTTATCACGCCCTCCTGTATCATATACTGCCAACGTGGGTACATGGACAATACATCGGCGTGTGTCGTGATGGGTGGAAGCCACACAAACCAATACGGTATTCAGTACCGCGGTTCCCAAATAACGCGATATTGCAGCGGTACATGTGGACAATAGTTGGCAATGTCCACCTGGCATCCTATCTTGTGATCGAGATATTGGAGGGTTAGACTCTGTACCGACGTTGTCAATGTTGACATGTGACAACGGTGCTTCGTGTTCGGCAACGAAGCCGTCTTTCAACATATTTAATATGAGAGTGATGTCATCTTTACCTCAGTCCTATGAATATCAATCCCCCTGTTCAAAGGGTCAAAGGACATTGGGGTGAAGTGAACATTTAAGCACACATTTGGTCTTTCTGAAGTCGTACTTCCTATCAAGTCACTCCAAAGGCACATGAGTTGGAGTTCATTTCGTGGACTGTCAGATTGGTGACTAAGACCAGTAAAACAACTGACATGACACTTCACATACCCATTTTTTCCAGAACATTCTTCCGCGATTGGTGTACTGTGCATTACTTTGCAATAGTGGGCGCGGCATGCATGATATCTGGCGCTCTGGGAAAAGTGGATACACGAAGCATGCTTCGTGTAAAGTGAGTATTGTGTCCAACTTGTGCAAAAATTGGCCAGGAGAAAATCCGGAGGCCTGAACATTGGATGTAGAAGAATGAGGCCGGTTTTGCGTGGGGTCCAAGTTCCACATTTTTCTAACGTTGTTGTGGTTCGGGTCATTCTAGCTTAGATGGTCCCTGGGTTCGGGTAGTCATAACTCCTTCCTTCTATTTTTTTTATGATTTTTACTGTATGATTACGTTCCTAGCATGTGTTTTTAGATATAGTCCGGTTTTTAGGAAAAACGGACGACGCCCGGGTTTGGGGCTGTTGACTGCCAGGCAGGGCTCACCAAGAAAACTGAGCCAATAAGGAAAAAAACAGACTTTCCTTATTTGTTGGTATCTTGAGTAACAAGTTTCATAGAGCTTAGCTAGGCCTGGATGTGTAAGGGATCTCTCAGTTGTTCTCATTCTCTGTTGCTATTTCATTCATTCTTCGTTGTGTCTGCCTTTTTGGCGCAAAATCCTCAGTGAAGCTAGTGGTGGCAGTAGTGCAAAGCAACGAGCGTGGGACGAGGCCTATTATAACACGCTGTAGGCCCAAGAAGCTACTATAGGATAGTTTTCGGCGTGGTACTAGAGCTAGAGCGCAAAAAAGGTAGCAGATCCGAGCAGCAGCGAGGCGTACAGGTCCTCGTCAACGCCGGCGGTCCCAGAAAGGCACTTGTGCAAGGGGAACTCTGCCGGATTTTTACTGGCAGAGTAAACCTACCAGTTGGCATTGTCAAAATGCTCCCGACGCAGGGAAAATGCTGCCAAACGTTTTTTGGTAGCAGTGACCCTACGACAGCGGTAGCGTTAGCGGACTCACGGCCGGCAATCCGATGGGCGACACCATGACGTCACGAACACACGCGACG
>SZWC01007688.1:51349-62752 GCA_023375785.1 Penium margaritaceum | reverse complement strand
GTCCAATTTAGCGTCAGAGTCAGAGACACATTCACTTCTCTCAAGAGCTATGGAGGTCAATCCCTTGCTGCATGAAGAGTCAGCTGCATCATCAATCCTTGAAATTCTTCTGCACAATCCACCTTTGATAGTTCCTCACTTTTTTCATCCCAGCCTTCTACTCGTATGCTAACTATGACTGTTGCTCACCCTGAGCCTTACTTGGAGGAGAATTTGTGTTCTTCCTTCACAATCATCCTGAAAATGAGTTACTCCTTCTCCCACATAAAAGTCCTCCACATCACCCTCTGAGCATCGCACTGGGCTTAATGCCCTTGGACTCAACATAAGCGTTGTTCACCTAAACACCATACTTGGATGATTTCTGGATCTTGAGGAGTTGCAAGGTGGCATCGACTTTCTGGTCATTGGTTATGTGGCTATGTGTTTTGCACCTAGCATTATTCTTTCGCTTCCTTTTGAGTCCAGGATTGTACGCCATGCCGGAGATACTGCTCTTTGGGAGAAATCTATGCAAGAGGAAGTCGACGCTCTTAAGGAGGAATTTTTTGGCCTCCTTCATGACCTCCATCTAAGGACACATGATCAGGAGGCATTCAACATAGACAATGATGGCGGTTAGGTGGTTTGTTTTCCGTTGGAGGAAAAGAGGCAGATCAGCAACACTCTGCACTTCGCGGGCACAAGCGAGCATGCCGGTGTTCTCCTGATCTAGCATTTGGATGACTATTTGAGATTGTACAAGGCCTTGCATAAGCATTAGCACTTGGCACCAACCTTGAAGCAAGGTGATTGAGCATTGATGCCTTACACAACACTTATGGTGGATGGGTGCAAAGGTATCCATTAAATCAACACCCTCGACATGTGAGGATCCCTTTGCCATCAAGCAATCCTTGTTACGATGCAGTCAATCATTATCTTCACCTTTTTGCAAAAGACCCACTTGGCCTGTACGGCCCCAGAAGAAGGTCAAAGAGCTCACATACACCATATTCTTGGATCACTCTAAGCTCATCCTGAGAGGAAGTGCACAACAACACCGCGTCCTTTGCCGAGTCTATCTCCTTCAACGTTCCTGGATCAAGCGTCGTTGAGGAGGAGCTCTGGTTGGCCAAGACACACGCGTCTAGTGTGGATCTGACCATGGCAAGGCTGGCTGTTACACCACTGAGAAGAGACTAGCTCATGGCCGATAGGGCATGCTAGGTGCACCTTAGTGTAGTCCACATGCACACTACGGCCAAGAACCGTCTTGCCAGGCTCGCCACTCCCAGCCAGCAAGCAGGAAACTTGGGTGCTGAGTCAACCACTCGCTAGCTTTTTTCCTATAGGACAAAAGTTGAACACGATCCCCAAACTCACGGGAGATGCCTGACCCCGAGGTTCTTACCTCGAGGGGGGGAGAAAGTAGTGAGGACATAATCAAAATGCTGTAGAGTCGCAGGCAAGCAGAGTNGGTGCAACTTCAAGAGATTCATGGAAGCATGCATGGGAAGCAACAGGCTCGCATGCAGGCAAGGAAGGAGAGGCGAATGGAGGGACCGAAGGCACAGGTTGCCAGTGGGGACCGACGTAGGCACATGACAATCTGTATTGGTTGCGACTGACAGATGCCCAGGACGGGGTGTGCTACTGGGGACTGATGTATGCACATGGCCAAGAGTACAAGTGGGGACTGCCATTGAATACTGATGAAGGAACAGGACTAGGTTTGCCATTGAAGACCAACGCAGGCACATGACCAAGTGTGCCAATAGCAACTGACAAAGCCAATGGATCCACGGCCGTGATGGCTGGGTATTCATCCGCTGGAAACCGGACCACAGGTGACGGGGCCCATTCACAAGCCTAGAATCCCCATCCGTCAGGCAGCCACGAGGTCTTCATTGGTCGTACAAGGTTCCCACCAGAAACAGGTGGGAACCTCGTCAATGGCTAGCAATGCAATGCTAGAAAGGTCTCGACATGTGACAACCTCAAAGAAGAGGGCATCTTGAGACTCAACAATGTGGTGACAAATGGGGTCCTAGAACTACTACGCCTTTGATTGTGAGAAATACTGAGAAAGGGACACATGTGATCGCAATGTGAGACCTTAGACCCCAGCTGTTCCTAGGCGTACCAGACACAACCTAAAGACCAGATGCGATCAAGACAAAATCTATCACGATGGCTAAACTAGAGCTCGTACGGTGTGACATGATCCAACAAGGGACCATGCAGCACAAAGTTCCAAACCCACGTCACGTTGGACAAGCCCTTGAAGGCAGCTGACTCATGAAGACTACACTTAGACTGCATGGCACAAACCCCATCCTCCATGGTGTAATTGTAGCACTCAGACACACCAGTCTGCTGGGGTATAGTAGGGGTGAAGAGCTCGTGAAAGACAACATGTTGAGGAAATAATGTATCCATATCATCCATGACATCACCACCATGATCAGACCGAAACATGTGGAGTGTATGGCAAGACTGACGCTTAGTCATCACAAGCCACAGGCATACCACCAGGAAGACATCACTCGACTGGCTGAGGCTATAGCCCCGTTTCATTGGGGTGAAGTTGTTATTCAGGGCAAGGACATATCGACCTCAATCTGAGATAAAATTGACTTTAAGATGGCCGAGAAGGTCCAAGTGGACCAGCTCCAAAGGGCCCAATACCCGTGAGGTGGAGTCAGAGTAAGTGCACTGATACATATTAATCCCATAGCTGAAAGAGCATTCAGTCTTGGAAGACTTCTCGAAGGAAGCTCCATGAAGACCGAGGACTGGCTGTGACTGAACGAGCACGGACACAGTGTCGGAGCTCACATTGAAAAGTGAGCGATGTAGCAAAGCACTACTCGCATCACGACCTGTAGTTAGCATTGAGCAACGTGCCAAAGAACACTCCGCCTCAACTAGACGCTCAGTAGATGACTCAGAACAGCAACAGATAGTGCCAATGTGTGACGCATCAAGCCAAGCAGTGCCATCATGTCTCATGACACTCTGGCAAAGCTCCCCCACAAGCGTGATCATGTGCAACAAACACAACAAGACAAGCTGACGGTGGAACGATCGGTTGTAACAGCAAAAACGCACCTTCATAATTGCTGAAGCACTAACAGTTGACAAAGCTGCGCGATGATGCTGTCCCAAGGATCTTGCACACCACTATTCCGAGGAGAAGTAGATATCTCTGCTACATTTGTGACGACCATAGCACAACTCACCTATGTGGGGTTGGAAGATGTCTGCTGTGCGTGTACCGCATGGAGACCGCACATGATCCTCCGTCAGTCAAGGGGCTACTGGCACTTCGTGTAGCGGTGAGCACCCCCGTAGTTGTAGTGGTGAACAGAACATCTACTACCACGACTCACCAACACCGGCTGCTTCTGACCCTTGATGCCCTCCTTCCCCTTCTTCCCCTGTGTGGCCGCTTCAACACCCTGAGTCTGGCCAGTCAGGGGAAAGGATGAAGAGGAGGGAGTGGTGGACGCAGAGTGGTAGATGAAGGGGGATCAGAGGTATTGGAGGGGTCACAGTCACCACCGCAACAAGCGAGCTCTCTTGATGTGCGTGTGTATCCTTTCTTGCATATGCCGTCCAAAGACAGTACCATTAGGTACAAGGGAGGAGCTGAAAAGATTCTGACAGCTCGGAGAGTACTACATAATTGAATTCAGAGAACAGGCTAGTGTTTCCAGATGTACCCCTAGCATGACAGTATTGAGGTCCCACAGCTGTGTCCCGCCACGAGTCCTGAGGTGTGTGTAAATGTGCGTGGAGTGCCTCCAGGAGTCAGCTACAACCTCCGAAGATCCTTGATGGATGGATTAGAATCTA
Source organism: Penium margaritaceum (assembly GCA_023375785.1). Classification (NCBI taxonomy): domain Eukaryota; kingdom Viridiplantae; phylum Streptophyta; class Zygnematophyceae; order Desmidiales; family Peniaceae; genus Penium; species Penium margaritaceum. Next base: position 58,912 of record SZWC01007688.1, on the reverse strand, counting down.
CAAAGTGTTGAATGGTATGCACTTTATCCACTGGCTATCAGGCTGCCTCGCTGGTTTCACGGAAAGACAAGGCATGCACTGCTCTATGGAGTACGTCCCCTTGGTCTCTTCTGAGATAGGTCAGGAATGCACTACCCATAATGGGTATCTCTCCTGGAGATCATCACAGGAAACACAACTTGTGGCCTAGTTGGGACATACACCGGAGCTCATGGATCGCGGGCTCAAATCCCGCGACGCCTGCATTTTTTTTTGTGGCCCAGAATGGGACAGGAAGCTTCTAGGAAGCTTACTAGAGCCTGCCTTGAGGATGACACTTGTCGGTCTTTGGACGCGCCAAGTAGGACTGTAGGCTGAGGTTCGCTCATGTGGAGCCACTACAAGCAGAAGCATTAGGAAAGCTCTGCAAGTATAAAAGCCTCTACCCTGCATCCATCCATTTACAGTTCTTGCCTTTGAGACTCCTCACAGAGTGTTATACCAAGGTTAGACATTAAAGACCTTCATGCGGACTTTGTGAGGTTGCAAACTGAACGAGCGTAAAGTGTGGATCCCTCATTCAAGGGTGATATGTTATCTTGGTTGAAATACCAAGAGCGGTTGGCGGCCTCCCATGTCGGGACCGTTTTCTAGACCGTTGCTATCTGGCGCATTGACACAGAGACCACCCACCATTGTCATGTGGGTCTCTGCAGTGAACAACGTCAAGGAAAACTCCCAGCCTCGGCAAGGATCTACCCCAGTCCCAGTCCCTACTGAGCCCAAGGAGGAACAAAAATCTACAACTGTCTCTTGTGGGACAACGTAGAGCAAGCCACACATTTCTCTTGCTGCTGCATGGACCTGGTGAGTGTCCGCAGTCTAGTACAGGCTGTGGTAGTAGGGCTAGATTTCCTTTGCGTCAGTCTACACCTGAAGGAGCACCTTCCAGCAGTGAAAGCCCTCCTCATCCCAGAAACGGGGTCGAGGAGTCTCAAATTCCTTTGGTTGTCGCTTCGTAGGAAGGGCTATCTCAGGTTCCTATGAGGTACACACCACACAAGAAGACCACCATGAAAGGTTACACTTTGGAAAGAAAATCATGCCGTCTGTTTCAAGGAGCNCTGAAACACTGGTTTTTCACGGTGTGATCCCAGCCACAACTTCAAAGCTGCTCATCAAGTACAGAAATCTCACATGCACGTGGATCTACAGCTATCTCCTCCGTATCCTCGGTGTCATGTTCCTACTGTCTGGCTGAATCAAAAGAGGTGGACGGCCAGGCCAGTGGTATACCTCCAGCGGCTCCACCTTGTGTCTGCTTGGAAACCCGAGCGCTCGCACAACTGCTCCTGGATCTCCTGAAGCGCATCAGTCTGGGTCTGCTGCTGTCAGCACAACTTGTCCTCCGCATAGCACATGTCATCAATCGCTTGCAATCGTGGCCTCATTGTGCCTGAGGAAAAGGATGATAAAGGGTCTGCCAGCCCCTTTTCCTTGTTACTGCCTAGAGCCATGTGCTCCATAGTCATTGAGCTGTGATGCCATAGTTATTGAAACAAAAAGATTACAGCATTCCTTGAGTTTAAACACTGGAGAAAATATCCGACCCAGAAAATGATGAAGGCATTGATTCCTTGAGCACTCACTCTATTTATATCAACTGGGGTGTGCTGACAACATCAAACAGAATGTAGATTCCAGTAGGGTTGGGAACTACTGATCCTCCTCTGGAACCATTCTCACGTCCATTTCTTCCTTTTTTTATCTCACTCGGCTACCGCACAACTTTGCACGGCACAACTGGGAGTGGGTTACCTTGTCACCCACTCACATCAACTGTAGCGGTTGTTTCTACCAGTCACTGTTGCTGCGACTAATTCTTTGCAGCAATGCAACTACACAGCTATGTAGCTATGCAACTCCTGTGGCTGTTCCTGTTGCTTCTCATACGGATACCCTGTCCAACATAGTGGCACAAACATGCATTCGGGTAGCTGCATAGCATCAGAAGAAACTGCTGCTACTTCTTCTGCTGTAGCAATACTGCTATGACTGCTCTGCTACAGCTGCTGCTGTATGGAAGCTTCCTAGCTTCCTACCTCAACTGTGGCTGATACGGCAATGCAGTCCAGTCAGCTGACGCTCTAGCATGCAGGGCAGGTGCAAGAAGAGAAAGCGTTTAACGAGGAGAGAAACGCATAGTCTCATAAGCTTCAACATGTAGAGAGAGTGGCTATTGACAGACATGTAGGATAGGTAGCCGATACGAAACATGGCTGGCGTTGCACACAGCAACGTCACTTTTTCCCTCAAACCGGCCCAAAAACATTGTCTTGGCCAAAACTTAGTGCACATGCACATGAATGCAAAACTTTCTGAACCTACGGATGTAGAGTTTTGAGCCAGACACAAAGTACTACACACATTCATGGGACTCAAAAACAATTGGTGGATGCAAAAGAAAAAAAGCATACAGATTTGTCCAAAAGCCAATCCATTGAGAAAACTCTACACGCAGTAGAAAAATGACAGAGTTCGTGTGCATGTCTCCTAGACTTCATGGCAGCTGTCTTGCAGCTACGCATAGGTTGATCACCACTCGAAGGTGCCCAGGTGCCAAACTGGGTCTGCATCAGGGATCAACATGTGTGTGGACCTGGCCGAGTGGTCATTGTCAAATGCATCTACAGACGGAAATGATGCATGGCGCAACACTCCCCTATAACTAGATGGTAAGCATGTCCACATGTATGCAAAACTTACACAAGTTCACAGCAAGATTCTCAACAGTTCATTTGGACACAGCCCATTCTAAGTCACCTTTAGGAAGGGATGAAGCCTGTTAGAAAACATGGCCACCATGAACTTTCTGCGCACCATTGTCTTGATCAAGAAGTCAGCCCACTACATGTCTGTGCTGACCCATGACAGACATCACCTGTCGCTGCACCAAATGATGCACAAAGTGATACTAAAAATAAGAGTCCTTTGTACATGCATGAAACATGCCAATGTTATCTGCAATGGTAAGAGCACTCTTCATGTTGCAGCACAGAAAGATGGAAGGCACATGGTGATACAGCCACACCACCTCAGCAGCCCTAGCCCCTAGACTGATACATTCTACCCCTGACAAGGTCATCGACCTCAAAGTCAGTTGGCTAGACTATGTAGATCTCCTCATTCAAAGTACCATGGAGGAACGCTTTGTTCAGATCCATCTGGTGCAGCCCTTAGTTGTGCCGGGCAATGATGCCAAACAGAGCATGAGCTGTAGTCATACGACTGACGGTTGCAAAGGTCTGAGTGAAATCAACACCCTCACTTGTGAGAATGGCTTGGCCGTTAAGAGAGCCTTGTATTGATGCAGTGGGCCCTTATGATTCACCGTCTCACAAGAAACCCACATGGCCTGTACTGCCTTCCATCCATGCAGAAGGGAAACATGCTAGTAGATACCATGATCTTGAATTTCTCTATGCTTATCCTCACAAGAAGTGTGCCACAATGTCACTTCCTAAGCTGAGAATGCACCCTACAATGAGGCATGATCAGGCACCATCAAGGGTGAGTTCCGAGTAGCTAATACCTACGTCTCTGATGTGGATCTGACCACGACAATTTGGCACGGCATTTCAAGCAACTGAAAACACACAAGGGACCAGCTCGTGCTCGACAGAGCATGTTGGGTGGGTGCACCTTTGTGTAGTGTGTCAAGACACAAAGGCCAAGGGCCTTTCTTCCAAGCTTATCATTCTGAACACCGTAAGTAGGGATTTGGGTTCCGACTCAGCCACTCTCTGAGCACTAGAGGCCAGTGGTCAAAGATGACCAGCTTGGAGGAGAAGCCGAAGGCTAAGGTGCTTACCTTGAACTNTTATCCTCACAAGAAGTGTGCCACAATGTCACTTCCTAAGCTGAGAATGCACCCTACAATGAGGCATGATCAGGCACCATCGAGGGTGAGTTCCGAGTAGCTAATACCTACGTCTCTGATGTGGATCTGACCACGACAATTTGGCACGGCATTTCAAGCAACTGAAAACACACAAGGGACCAGCTCGTGCTCGACAGAGCATGTTGGGTGGGTGCACCTTTGTGTAGTGTGTCAAGACACAAAGGCCAAGGGCCTTTCTTCCAAGCTTATCATTCTGAACACCGTAAGTAGGGATTTGGGTTCCGACTCAGCCACTCTCTGAGCACTAGAGGCCAATGGTCGAAGATGACCAGCTTGGAGGAGAAGCCGAAGGCTAAGGTGCTTACCTTGAACTGTATAGCAAGTGGCGATGTTACAGTTACAAGGGCTGTAGACTCGCAGGCAGGGGGAGAGGGTGCAGCCGCAGGAGACACATGGAAAAGCGCAGGGGAGGAGACAGGCACACACGCATGTAAGGCATGAAGGATGGACGGAGAGACCGATGTAGGCACATAGACCAGTGTGCCAGTGGAGACTGACGCATGCACAAGACCTGGTGTGCCAGTGGGGAATGAAGTAGGCTTAGAGCAAGGTGAATCACTGGGGACTAGTGTAGGCACAAGGACAGATTTTCCTGTGGGATTGGACACAGGCACAGGGCTAGGTGTGCCGATAGAAACTGACTCAGATGCAGGGCCATGTGTGCCAGTGGGGATTAACGAAGGTAATGGATGAGGTGTGCAAGTGGGGACTTACACGGCCACTGGACCCACAGCCATGATGGCCAGGCCGTCATTGGCTGGAGGTCTGAATGGACCCATCCATAGGTCTAGGCTCCCCCATCGACTGGGAAGCAATGCATCGTGGTCGGCGGCCAACGGCAGAATAGTGGACATGTAACGGTTCGTGAGAGCATAAAAGAAAAAGGCCTAACAAGACTCGACAATGCGGTGGCAAGCAGGATCCTAAAACCGCCAGGTCTTCAACCCTAGAGAAATTCCAAGAAAGGCACAAATACCTTCCCAAGGTGAGACCTTAGAACCCTGCTGGTCCTTGGTGTATGAGATGTAGGCAAGGGAGACCCACATGCAAGCGAGATAAAGCTCATCCTGATATCCAAAAAATAGCTCGTACAACGTAACCCGGTCCGAGAGGGTGTTGCAGGTGGTTTCAAATCCATGACATGAAGAAGAAGCTCTCAAAGGCAAAGGACTCAGAATGACCGCACTTAAACCGTATGGTGCCAGGGCGTAGTAGGGCGACAGTGCAGAGGCATTTTGCACCAGAACGCAGAAAGCAGTAGCAAAAACAGAGAAGTCTGAGGATGAAGATGATGTTTTCAAGGAGTTGCATCATGCAGCTGGCATTACCGCGGCGGGCATTACCTCCAACTGCTGCAACGCAGTTGGAGGCAGCGGGATGAGAAAAAAAGGTACGATGCAGCAACGGACAGCTGGAACGGCATGGCATGTGCATGATGGAATCCAAAACAGAGCTGAGAACCATACAGGAGGCTCTTATACGGCCCAAAGCAGAGTAGTAGCATGCAGGTATCAAGTCGGAGCTGGCGTCCATTGCGGAAAACGTCACTTGGGAGGTAGTTGACCAGCCAAAAGATGCCAAGGTCATCGGCTCCAATTCGTTCTTCAAAATGAAGTACAACAAGGAGGGCACGGTGGAGATGTACAAGGCGCGGCTGGTGGCGAAGGGATTTGTAGAGAGCAAGGGCGAGCACTACAATGAGACCTTTTTCCTCATTGCCAAGTTCACGACCATCTGGATGATCCTCATGGTGGTGGTTGCGAAGGACATGGAGCTGCACCAAATGGAAGTCAAAATGATATCTGTCAATGGAATCCTTGATAAAAACATCTTCATAGAGGTGCCAGAGAAGGTGGATGCACCAGAGGACAAGGTGTTGTACGGGAAAGTTTGTGTATGGGCTGATATAGTCACCATAGTGCTGGTATCAATGAATGAGCTACATGGTGCAGCTCGCTTCGAGAAATGTGAATCTGATCACAGCATCTACGTGTGGTACAAAAACCAGCTCCATTGGATCGTCAAAATTAACATGGACGACCTGATCTTTCGTCTGACGTATAGGTCCTACAGCAACTGAAAGAGCAGCTCAGCAGCACGTTCCGGATGTCCAACATATGGGAGCTAGAGTACTACTTTGGGGTGAGCATCAGGTGAAACTGGAGGGCACGCATGCTTGAGTTGGTACAGGCCAAGTATGTGGCCAAGGTGCTGAAGCGGTACGACATGGATGATTGCAAAAATGTTTGCTGTTGGAAGCCAGAGAGCTCCCACATCTGCCGTCAGCTCTCTGATCCAACGGCACTGCTGGCAACTTCGCATCATTGACCCTTTTTCGTGGGGGGGGGGGGGGGGGGGGGCTTTTCCTGTTGTACGGCACCCTCCTATGGAGATTGGCATACAAGGGGAGGGGGGATGTTGGAAACTGGAGATCTCCCACATTTCCGTCAGATCTCTGATCCAATAGCACAGCTAGTGACTTTGCACTATCGACCCTCCACAGTCCAGGTCTCAGCCCAATCCAACGGCTGGAATTGGAGATACAACTTAAAGAAGAAAACTGACATAGATTATGCCACTACCTGAAGAAGTGGCATAGTCTGTGTCAGGTGGGTTCGGCACGGCAGTGCAGAGCAGCCACTGCCAAAAGTCGGAGCGAGAGCTCCTCTCGGCATCATGGGTGACGTGGCAGAGCTGGCGCAAGCGTGAAGAGCTTAAGGTCATCCGGGGTGATTTCTGGAATGACAGGTGAGGCTCACCACACCCGAGCAATGGTGGTGGATGACGGCAAACCAGATAACTGGCGGCAATTGTCAGCTGACAGGATTGGCCGACGGAACGACTGACAGGATTGGCAGAGGGAACCATCGACAGGTCGAGCGACGGATCGACGATGGCCAGACTGCATTATCAGATCCGTACGCCATCGATCGTCAATTCCTAGAGATAGTTCTGAGTTCACCAAATGGAGTTCTCTCCACAACTCTTGCTCTTCTGTGGAGTCCACACAGTCAGGCGGCACAAGACACACAACACAAGACAAAAGACACGAGACTGAAGGACACTCACACATACAGTTTTCCACCAGTTCCATTACATGGTAGCCCTCAGACTAGAACTTAGGAGCAGACAAGTTCATCTGCATCTAGCTTCGTGTGTATTTCACCATTTCAGGCATACAGCATACCATTGGAACAAGCAAGAGACAGGCTATCAGCCTGAGGCCTTGGCTAAGGCACTTGAAGCTCGTAGTGTATGTAGTACTTGGCCAAGTGATACGGCCGTGTTTCTTACTTGTGTATCTAGAGGTAGCGGAGTTAATGGAGTCAATGTTTTTACTTCCAGCTGTCTAATGTGTGTAATTATTCATGTTGACCTCTGAGGCTATGCCTATTTTCAACATTTGGTATCAGAGGCTACAATTCAACTGAATCTGCCCAACAATGTTTTTGTGGGGAGCTATGTTTTTTGCGTGATGAGCAAGACCACTTTTGTGGCAACGGCGTTACCAGGAACTTGATCATTTCAAGAGTGGAACTTCAATCAAGACTTCTTACTCTGCAATACAGAATCACTATTTGTGTATCTGCCTACACGAGTCATCCTCCTGAATGATCTATCAA
>SZWC01007687.1:103902-123337 GCA_023375785.1 Penium margaritaceum | reverse complement strand
GTCGTCGTCGTCGTCGTCGTCGTCGTCGTCGTCGTCGTCGTCGTCGTCGTCGTCGTCGTCGTCGTCGTCGTCGTAGTCATCATTGTCATCGTCGTCGCCGCCGCCGCTGCCGCCGCCGCCGCCGCCGACGCCGCCGCCGCCGCTGCCGCCGCCGCCGCCGCCGCTGCCGCCACTGCCACCGCTGCCGCCGCTGCCTCGTCTTGCCCTCTTTTTTATCCTCCTAGTCATTCTCTTCCTCCCATCCGGATATCCTAGCCCCTCTCTGTCTTGCATCTCGCCACTTTTTCTTTTTCACCAACATGGAGATAGTGATGGTGGCAGGGGCGGCAGGCCCGCTGGCAAGGTGCACCTTGTCTACTTCGACTGCGTTTGTGGTGTNTCGTCATCGTCGTTGTCGTCGTCGTCGTCGTCGTCGTCGTCGTCGTCGTCGTCGTCATCGTCGTAGTCATCATTGTCATCGTCGTCGCCGCCGCCGCTGCCGCCGCCGCCGCCGCCGACGCCGCCGCCGCCGCTGCCGCCGCCGCCGCCGCCGCTGCCGCCACTGCCACCGCTGTCGCCGCTGCCTCGTCTTGCCCTCTTTTTTATCCTCCTAGTTATTCTCTTCCTCCCATCCGGATATCCTAGCCCCTCTCTGTCTTGCATCTCGCCACTTTTTCTTTTTCACCAACATGGAGATAGTGATGGTGGCAGGGGCGGCAGGCCCGCTGGCAAGGTGCACCTTGTCTACTTCGACTGCGTTTGTGGTGTCGCTTTGCCCTTTGCTACTGTGTGTCCCCTTTTGTATCGTCACGGGTTCGGAGAGGCTTGCTGCGTTTTGTGCTGTTGTTGGACACATCATGCTATGTCGACATGGCATGCATTGGCGTGTTGCATTGTGGTGATAGGACACTGCCATGGTGCTCACATTGCCTCACGTAGTTCCTGGGAGACACTGCCGTGCCACGTTGACATGGCATGCGTAGGCATGTTGCGCTGTGGTGGCAAGACACTGCTGTGGTTGGTGTGTGGTTTAGTTGCAGCTGGCAGTGCAGGTCCACAGCGCTTCCGTTTGCCACTCTGTGTCGCGCACATCGTTGTGCTGCCGCACTGCAAAGGCGCTGTAAGAGTGGAGCATCGAAGACTAGGAACTCAAAATGAGACAGCCGCAGGAACGGCAGTCAGAGCTGCAGGAGTTTCAGCACCGGCAGCAGCAGCAGCAGCAGCAGCACCACCACCACCACCACTACCACTGGCAGCAGAAGCAGCAACAGCAGCAGCAGCAGCAGCAGCATTAGCAGCAGCAGACAAGAAGGTTCCAGCAGCCGTGGAGGTGCATTGGTGCGACATCTGCACTTGTGGAATGAGTGATGCTGGTTGAGTCGTCCTTTTTGCTATGGCTGTGAGATCAGAGGATCGCATGCGTTGTCTCCACTTCTCAATGTTGCATTGGAGCCTGTTTTGTGCAAGTTGTTTTTGAAAAGATTGTCAGTGTTTCTTTGTGCCCCTTGAGAGGGCGTGAACCATGTGTGCCTAGCCAGCTTGCTCTCACAGTGCTCACTTACGGTGATGACTGCTCTGAGTGCGACTTGGATATACTCGAATCCAATTTTCGATTTGTGGTCGTATTGTGGCAGACACAGTGTGACATTTTCATTTTTTAGATGTGCACAAACATGTGTGAAATAGGGAATCAGCATGGATGATGTCTATGAGCTGTCCTCAACTAGACATCCCATTCAGCTAGACACGGATTTGATATGGCTTCATGCACCCATATACATGCCCTTGTGTCACCACATGAGGGCATGCAGGCTCATGCAAAGAATAAGTGTAAGCTCTAAGTGTGGAGAGAGTGACATTGCCAAATCTGGCTAGTTCTAAGCGAAATGCATTATAGCAAGGAGAGAACACGAATGCCACTTTGACTCTTTGCAACTACCCCACCAAGCTCTGTAACCTACGTTGAACGCAAATGAGCATGCTGAGGTCACAAACACCACATAGCATAAAACCACACAAAACATATCTCCTCCAAACATTGGACCATGCGTCAAATCAAACGAGTCTCGCCCAAATGGATAATTGTGAGCAATGTACAAAACATCCATAATCGGCATCCACACATCAAGATTAACTTTCGAACCGTCAGAAGCTCAAATTGCAACATAAGGCCTTGAGGAGGTATGTTTTGTGTTCCAAACTTGGGCACTCGGTGGTTGTACCTGTAAAAGTTCGTTCGCCACTCACATCTCGATGCCCTCTTGTCTCCTCCTCTATGCACACACATGTACAGATTAATTGACATGGCCGCACATCGGAAGACATCAAGCGTGAGAAGATTACAGGAAGCTTCCTAGCCTTTCTGCTTGCTAGCCTGACAGCACGGGTCTGGTTGGTTGACACACACGTCATGCAAGGGACAGCAAGGGTAGGGAGAGACACGCGCACTTGTATCTCAAGCTTCAACTGAAGTAAATGCAGAGAGAGATAACAAATGACAGGTCCACAGCATTAATAGCCGCCATGGCTCACGGCGGGTGGCGCACACGGCGGTGCCTGTCAAACCTGAACCGGCCCAAAACCACTGTTTTGGCCATGATTCTGCGCACAAGCGTCCAAACGGAGCGTCGTCTGATCCTACGGATGCACAACAAAAAGACAGACACAACGACTGGTCACACGCCTACGTCCGGGAACAGCCGGAGAGTGTAAGAAAACAAACATGTAAATCAGCCTGGCAGGGCTGTCCACCGAGAAAATCCTGAAGACCTCCAAACGTAGTCCGTGGGCTGTGGGAGCCCTCTGGTACACTGGGTAGGCTGCCAGGCTGCCTCCAGCNTGGCTCACGGCGGGTGGCGCACACGGCGGTGCCTGTCAAACCTGAACCGGCCCAAAACCACTGTTTTGGCCATAATTCTGCGCACAAGCGTCCAAACGGAGCGTCGTCTGATCCTACGGATGCACAACAAAAAGACAGACACAACGACTAGTCACAAGCCTACGTCCGGGAACAGCCAGAGAGTGTAAGAAACAAACATGTAAATCAGCCTGGCAGGGCTGTCCACCGAGAAAATCTTGAAGACCTCCAAACGTAGTCCGTGGGCTGTGGGAGCCCTCTGGTACACTGGGTAGGCTGCCAGACTGCCTCCAGCGGGTGGATCATCACCTCAGGGAACTCTGTCTCTAGCTGGGTCCGCCTCAAGGATCTGCACGAGCATGGACACGGCCGAGTGGTCACAACCAACTGTACAACTGTGTATGACTGACAACATCACAACACTCCCCCATGACCCGATGGTACGCATGTCCATACATGTGCAGAACGCGTGCTGGTGCAACACAGAGTGCTCAACATGGACCCGGACAATCATCCACTCTCGGACAGGGGTCGCAATCCGACGGAACGAACAGTCCCGAGGAACTTCCCACGTGCCAGTGCCTTGGTCAGGAAGTTAGCGCGCTGCAAGTCTGTGCCCACCCAGACGATGGAGATCAACTGCCGCTCCACCAGATTGTGCACGAAATGATACTCGACAGCGATGTGCTTCGTGCGTGCGTGGAACACACAAGAGTTCTCAGCGATCGCGAGAGCACTCTGGTTGTCGCATCGAAGGATGATGGTAGGCACGGACTGACCCAAGCACTGGAACAACCGCTGCAGCCACACCGCCTCAGCGGCGCCAGCGCCGAGAGCAACATACTCAGCCTCTGAGGAGCTGTGAGCAATGCACCCCTGCTTGCCGCTGCGCCAAGACACAGCGATGCCACCAAGCAGGAACACGTAACCCGTGCGGCTGCGTCCATCAGGACTCCATGCCCAGTCGCTGTCGGTGTAGCCATCTACCACAACCGAGCACTGTCTCCGAAAGTAGAGAATGTGATACGGTGTGGAGACCACGTACCGGACGACTCGCAAAGCTGCGTGCAGAGCGCGAGCCCGAGGGGACTGACTAAACAGTGCGAGTAGGTTGACAGCAAACGCAATGTCGGGACGCGTGGTCGTGGCCAAGTACATCAATGAGCCAATGATGTGCAAGTACAGGGTCACGTCCACAGCCTCGCCCAGATCGGCTGGGTTTGTCACCTTCAGGGCGTCCTGCCCATCGGGAGTGACGGGTGACGAGGCGGCGGGCACAGCGCCAAGGAGGTCAGCAAACCGCTCCCCCACAACCTGTGCATATCGTGCCTGATGGAGGAGGAGTGTCCGTCGACGACGATCACGCACAATCTCCATCCCGAGGAAAACAGCCGCTGGACCAAGGTCCTTCATCCTGTAGGCGGCCTGCAGGACCGCCTTGGCCTCCTTCACGGCCTCCAGTGAAGGAGACACAATCAGGAGATCGTCCACATACACCAGAATGGTAGTGAGGTGCTCGGCTGTCCGTCGGAAAAAAAGTGACGGGTCGGCATCACTCTGGACGTACTCGGCCTGAGTGAGGGTGCGAGTGATCTCTCAGTTCCAGCACCGGCGCGACTGCTTCAGGCCATACAAGGCCTTGCGCAAGCGCTAGACCTTGTTGCCCTCGACCTCAAACCCAGGTGGCTGGACCATGTAGATCTCCTCCTCCAAGGTACCGTGGAGGAACGCGTTGTTCACATCCATCTGGTGCAGCTCCTAGTCATGGTGAGCGACCACACCAAGCAACGCGCGAGCTTTGGTCATGCGGCCAACAGGGGCAAAGGTGTCAGTGAAGTCGATCCCCTAAACCTGAGAGAATCCCTTGGCAGTCAAGCGGGCCTTATAGCGGTCCAATGAGCCGTCAGGCTTCACCTTCTTGCAGAAGACCCACTTGGCCTGCACGACCTTCCGTCCCTCAGGACGGTCGACGAGCTCAAAGACTCCGTGCTCCCGGAAGGCCCTGAGCTCGTTCTCACAGGCGGCCCGCCACTGCTCAGCATCCTCTCCTGAGAGAGCCTCCTTTAACGTGTTTGGATCAGGGACCGTCAAAGGGGAGCTCCGGGTGGCCAGGACACATGCCTCATGGGTCGGACGGACCGCAACTAGGTCAACGGCAGCTGCCTGTGCAGCCTCGTGCTCGTCAGCGATCAGGTGGTGCCCAATGGGACAAGCTGGGTGCACCTCCGTGTAGGTGCCTTGGACACTTGGGCCGAGAGCCTTTGTGCCAGGGTCACCACTGTGCATGCTGCGCGTGCGTCGTCTAGGTGGCGCAACCGCAGTCAAAGGTGCTCGTGAGGCCAGTGGGCGGAGACTCCCACCTGGTCCACGGGAGTAGCCCGAGTCTGAGCTGACCGACGGTTCTGGCACAGGGAGGGCAGGTGCTGTCTCTGGAGACGCTACAGGCGTGGGCGAGACAGGCGTGGCAGGCGCGGGCGAAACAGGCGCTGCAGGCACGGACGAGACGGTCGCGGCAGGCGCGGGCGAGACAGTCGCGGCGGGCGTGGGTGAGGCAGGCACCGCAGGCGAAGAGGCGGCAGGTGTAGCCCCGGCAGGCGAAGCAGGCGCTGCAGGTGCGGGCGAAGCAGGCGCTGCAGGTGCGGGCAAAGTAGGAGCTGCAGGTGCGGGCGAAGCAGGTGCTACAGGTGCGGGCGAAGCAGGCGCTGTAGGTGCGGGCGAGGCAGTCGCGGCAGGCGCGGGCGAGGTAGTCCCGGTAGGCGTGGGTGAGGCAGGCGCGGCAGGCGCAGGCGAGACAGTCGTGGCGGGCGCAAGCGGGGCAGGCGTAGAGACTACAGGCCCGACAGCAATGATGGCCGGGTCAATGGTGGCCGGCGCCGGTCCCACCCCGGAGGCACCCCGGACGGACTCACCCTGTGGGGTAGACTCCCCCATCCGACGGGAGGCCTCACAGGTGGGAACGTGAGACGCTGCCTGGGTGAGAATGGCAGACAGGTCGCGGTACGACAGTGCCTCAAAAAACAGTGCGTCGCGCGACTCAACGATGCGGTGGCGACCCGCATCCCAGAAACGCCACGCTTTGGAGCGCGAGGAGACACCGAGGAAGGCACACATCCGGCCGCGCGGAGAGACCTTGGACCCCTGCTGGTCCTCGGTGTACCAGACACAGGCCAAGGAACCCCAGACGCGAGCAAGCCTGAGGTCCGCACGGTGACCGAACCACAGCTCATACGGCGTGACGTGGTCCGGCAAGGGACCATGCGGGAGGCGGTTCCAGACCCACGTCATGTAGGCGAAGCCCTCGAAGGCGAAGGACTCCGGGAGACCGCACTCAGCGCGCATGGCGCGAACCGCGTCCTCCATGGTGCGGTTCCAGCGCTCGGACACACCGTTCTGCTGTGGCGTAGCAGGGGCCGAGAGCTGGTGACAGATACCAAGCTCGGCGAAGTGAGTGGTCAGCTCACCGAGATACTCACCGCCGCGGTCAGAGCGGAAGGTGNCGTGCTCACATGACACAGGCGCCGATGTAACAGGCGCTGGTGGTCAGGAGACAACACCCCCGTGACAAAGACGCGGGCAGATGAGCAAGGGGAAGAGTCAGGAGCAGAGCAGCGCACGATGCGATACAGGTCATCCACAACAGAGGCACGCAACACAACCGTGGAAGTGTCAAGTGCAGTGATCGTGGCATCATCAATGGAGTGGTGAACAGAGAGACCCATCCTCGTGCAGGCACGGACAGAGAGCAGGCTGAGCTCGAGATCAGGCACAAAAAGCACGTCAGAAAGATACACGGGACCAGACGGACCATCGAACCGTACGACCCCTGTCCCCTGAACAGGTAGTGACTGCCGAGAACCTGTCCGCACTGACCGAACAGACCCAACAGGACCAAGCACGACAAAGGCGGTACGGTCGCAGGTCATGTGGTGAGTGGCCCCTGAGTCAATGATCCAGTGGCCACTCGCATCACGACCTGTGGTGGTCACGGTACAACGAGCAACGGAGCACGCTGCCTCTGCTGGACGCTTAGCAGGTGTGGCAGGACAGCGGGACAATGCACGACGATGCGACTCATCCAACCACTATGTGCTGTCAGACTCATCCTCACCAGGCGACGCAGCCCCCCCAGAAGTACGACCACGTGCCACAAACATAGATGGAAAGTCAGTCTGTGGACCACTCGGCTGTGACAGCACACTCGCACCTCCCTGTGAGCGAAGTGCCAGCAGTCGACGTAGCTCCGCAATGGTCTGGTCCCTCGGGTCCGGCGTGGTACTCCCCCCGGATGGCGGAGGATCTGCTGCCGGTGCTGCCCCCGAGGTCGCTGCGGCACGGGCTGCTGCTCCAGTGCGGATCCGCTCCTCGTGGGCTGCCTGAAGACCGCGGGTGATCCTCGCCCAGTCCAGCTCCTGCTGACACTCAGTGTAGCGATGAGGTTCATCGCAGTTGTGGCAGCGGACCGCCCGTCCGGTGCCACCGGAAGGCTGCTGCCGTCCCCTCTTCTTCTTCCCCTTCTTCCCCTTCACGGCTGCTGGAGTGGCTGTCGGAGTAGCAGGGGAGGAAGCAGGAGAGGCAGAGGTGGAGCTGGTGGGGGTGAAGGTGGACGACGGTGTGGAAGGCGTAGAGGACGTCGCTCCCACTGTTGCTACGGCCATGGCGCCCTGCCGATGCGCGCGGGCTGCCTCGTCAGTTGTCGCGACCTGGATGAAGTAGCGCTGCGCCGAGGGCAACAGCTGCAGGGTGTCGGACATGGACGCGAGGACGTCCTGGTCGAGGCGGGAGAAGGTGTCAGTGAGCTCGGGACGCACTCCCAGCATGATGGTGTCCAGCGCCCAGAGCTGAGAGCCGCCTCCGGTGCCCAGACGAGTGTACAGGCGCATGGCCCGACGCCAATAATCAGCTGCTGTCTCCGAGGATCCCTGATGAAGGGAGTGGAACTCGCGAAGGCGCGCTGACCGGGTCGCGTGAGTCTCTGCTGCAAAAAGGGTCAGCGCCAGCTCCCAGCCGCGGCGCGGGTCTGCGCCTGCTCCTGTCCCAGGCGCGCCCAGGAAGGGGCGGAAGTCGACCACTGTCTCCTATGGAACTGCGTACAGCAGTCCACGTATGGCACACGCTGCCGTCTGGGACTGGAGCGGATCAGCNCTCCCAGCATGATGGTGTCCAGCGCCCAGAGCTGAGAGCCGCCTCCGGTGCCCAGACGAGTGTACAGGCGCATGGCCCGACGCCAATAATCAGCTGCTGACTCCGAGGATCCCTGATGAAGGGAGTGGAACTCGCGAAGGCGCGCTGACCGGGTCGCGTGAGTCTCTGCTGCAAAAAGGGTCAGCGCCAGCTCCCAGCCGCGGCGCGGGTCTGCGCCTGCTCCTGTCCCAGGCGCGCCCAGGAAGGGGCGGAAGTCGACCACTGTCTCCTGTGGAACTGCGTACAGCAGTCCACGCATGGCACGCGCTGCCGTCTGGGACTGGAGCGGATCAGCCGTCTGGTACTGGCTGTGGTAGTAGGGCCAGACTCCCTCTGAGTCTGCCCATACCTGAAACAGCACCTCCCAACAGTCAAACCCCGCCTTGCTGTCGTAGCGAGGCGGGGAAGTCTCGAAGTCCTTGGGTCGTCGCTCCGTGGGGAGCTGGACCTCTGGTGGTGCTAGGAGCGGGCGTGGGAAGGGCATGAAAGGCATCAACGCTGCTCCTCCAGCGGCACCCGAGACCTGACGCGGGTCGGTCTGCTGCTGCTGCTGCTGCTGCTGCTGTCCCCTCGGACTGGGCGCCGGTGTCTCAATGCGCAGGCTCCTCATCTGCTCCATCAGCCGGCGAAGCGCGTCCTCCCCAGTGGGAGGTGGCGCCTGATCCCACTCCTCGACCATGGACTCTCGTCTCTGCGCATGGGCGGCAGTGGGGCCAGCAGACTCCCGGGCCGATGGGGTTGCCTCTCTCTCTCTCTCTCTCTCTCCTGGGCTGATGTTCCGGTGTCCCTGACCGAGAGACCAAGGCATCGTGGATCTGTCACAGCGTAGCTGACTGCTCATCCTGGCGCTGGCGGAGTGACGACCGCTCCACCAGCAGGAAGTCAATCACCTTTGAGCGTGGGCTGCGGCCCCCGCTCGTGACGGTGTCCTCCAGCTCCTTGCCCTTGGAGCTGCTCGGCTACATGCTGAGGCGGTGCAAAAGTCGTCCGAACGCAGAACCGTCAGCGTTTCTCGCTGATTTAGGACAGTGGCAAAAGTCGACCTTCTGACCAAAAAATCGGCGAAGTGCTGAAAACTTAAAAATTTAAAATTTCACCACTAAAAATTGAAGGTTGTCCAAATGAAGAAAAATTTGGACCACAGAGGCGTCTGAGGATGCTGAAGACAATGGTGAAAATTTCGTCTTCAAAGAGTGGGGAAAAAGGCCAAAACGATCTGATTTTGTGCTCAGGCCGAAAAAATGAAAAACTCAAATCAGCGATGCGGAACGGTGAATGCTGGAGGCTTCAAAGCTCCAAATGAGGCAAAGAAGGGCGCGATGGAAAGCTTGAGATCTAAGCTTTCCAACGAGCCATAGCGTGTAACTTTTGGTGGCTATTTGAGTCCGGCACAGGCGGGTGAAGAGAGGATGGCGGCTGACGCGATTTGCGTCTGCGGCTCCTCCACGTCCGTGCGGCTTCCAGGAAGCTGCACGGCTGGAGTCAGCACCTACAAAAGGTACTGGTGCCTCTGGTGCCTGAGTGGCCACGGCCGCCGCTGCTGCTGTTGCTCGCTGATGGTGCTGTTGCTCGCCCGGTTTGCGGCTCCAAGTCGCCACACGGGCGGCCTCGGACCGGCTACTGCTGCGCGCAAGGGCTCCAACGGCCTCAAGCCGTTGTGGCACGCTGCAGCTGCAGCACGAACCTGCCGTTGCGGTNCCATAGCGCGCAACTTTTGGTGGCTATTTGAGTCCGGCACAGGCGGGTGAAGAGAGGATGGCGGCTGACGCGATTTGCGTCTGCGGCTCCTCCACGTCCGTGCGGCTTCCAGGAAGCTGCACGGCTGGAGTCAGCACCTACAAAAGGTACTGGTGCCTCTGGTGCCTGAGTGGCCACGGCCGCCGCTGCTGCTGTTGCTCGCTGATGGTGCTGTTGCTCGCCCGGTTTGCGGCTCCAAGTCGCCACACGGGCGGCCTCGGACCGGCTACTGCTGCGCGCAAGGGCTCCAACGGCCTCAAGCCGTTGTGTCACGCTGCAGCTGCAGCACGAACCTGCCGTTGCGGTTTCTGAAGCATCAGGATGATGGCACATGCGTCGCTGCGTGCTTTTGTCGCTTCAAGCGACTCAGGGTGGTGATGGGTCCAACCAGGACCTGCTGCTGCTGCTGTGGGCTGCTGCCACTGCTGCTGCTCACTGCTGCTGCAGCTGCTGCGTCTCTGCTGCGCAGCACGACGAGCACTTGCTCGCCTGCTCTGATACCATGAGAAGATTCCAGGAAGCTTCCTAGCCTTTCTACATGCTAGCCTGACAGCACGGGTCTGGTTGGTTGACACACAGGTCATGCAAGGGACAACAAGGGTAGGGAGAGACACGCGCACTTGTATCTCAAGCTTCAACTGAAGTAAATGCAGAGAGAGATAACAAATGACAGGTCCACAGCATAAATTGCCGCCGTGGCTCACGGAAAGGGGCGCACACTGCGGTGCCTGTCAAACTTGAACCGGCCCAAAACCACTGTTTTGGCCATAATTCTGCGCACAAGCGTCCAAACGGAGCGCCGTCTGATCCTACGGATGCACAACGAAAAGACAGACACAACGACTGGTCACACGCCTACGTCCGGGAACAGCCAGAGAGTGTAAGAAAACAAACATGTAAATCANTAAATCAGCCTGGCAGGGCTGTCCACCGAGGAAATCCTGAAGACCTCCAAACGTAGTCCGTGGGCTGTGGGAGCCCTCTGGTACACTGGGTAGGCTGCCAGGCTGCCTCCAGCGGGTGGATCATCACCTCAGGGAACTCTGTCTCTAGCTGGGTCCGCCTCAAGGATCTGCACGAGCATGGACACGGCCGAGTGGTCACAACCAACTGTACAACTGTGTATGACTGACAACATCACAACAAAGCGCACCTACAATGATTGGCGCCTCTGACGACTTGACCCAAGTGCTTCATCCAGGAGGGCCTTCTGGCACATGCAGGGCCATGATTTGATTCTTTATCTCACGTGGGAGATGCTAGGGCCCGTACACTCTTACTGCCGTACTGTGCATCATGTCTGCTTGCCTTAAGTGTTTTCTGAGGGAGCTGCATGTACCGGGTGCTCATCCTTAGGGGGCCACCATGCCGGGTTCACCCGAGCATTGGTGAGTAGCTATCGTTCGATTTTCATATCGAGCAATCGGGCTCGACCCCCGGGTGGCGGTGTGTGCTTGCTCGGGTGTATTGCCCGTGACAAGTGCACAATCACCGGTTGCTAAGTCTCGCTCGCTCCCCTTCCACTCTCTTATCTTGGCTTCACCCGAGCTATGAAGGCCAGCTTTTCCTGCATCCATGGCGTAGTGTGTGCTCCCTCACGCATTGCTACCTGCTCCACACACATGTGCCCTAGGAAGCTGCCTGGTAACTGCTTGTATCAGAGCAAGTGGGGATCCGTTCCCACTGCTCATCGGTCCTGGTTCCTAGTCTCGATGCGACAATCTCACCCGCGACCTTCTGGGCTCGCTCAACCCCATCTCAGCAGCGTATCTTCGCTGCGTGTCTGTCCTTCGGCACAGAGCAGCAGCTTCTAGACGTGCTGCAGTGCTCGTTCACACCTTCTCTCGCAGCAGCCCTACGTCACCGTCGTCCACACCCCTGCGGTTGACGCTGTGTGAGCAGAATCCTCTTCACTCGCTTGGCTACTCTCCGCTCTCTTAGCTGCCCTCGGCTGCTCTCGGCTGTTCTCTCCCTTCGGCTGCCCTGGGTTGCCCTTTGACCTCGGCTGCTCTCAGCTGCCCTCTCGGCTGCTCTCTACGCGCAGCTACCTTCTCCGTTGCCCTCGGCTGCTCTCGGCTACCCGTTGCCCTCGGCTGCTCTCAGCTGCCCTCGATTGCTCTCAGCTGCTCTCGGCTGACCTCTCGGCTACACTCTGATCACGGCCGCTCTCTGTTCATGGCCGCTCTCTTAGCTGCCCTCGGCTGCTCTCAACTGTCCCTTGACTGCCCCACTCCGCGCAGCTCCTATCTACCGCACTCAGGAGCAACCACACCCCCAGGCTTCAGCCATCACAAGCAGTCACACTGGACTCAGCACCTCCTGACGGGCCCCCAGACGAGGAGCTCAACTCCACTCGAACGGTTGCGCGCTATGTCGACCACGGGTACAAGGATCCTTGGTTCTTCAAACCTCCTTTGCCCCCTTTCAATGACACACCCTTGTGGTACCGCATGCTTGATCCCTCCTATTGGCGTGAGGAGCTGGCTGAACTGGATGAAAGGGCGGCGGCTAAACGTGAGGAGGAGATCAATCAACAAGAATATACGCCCGACGACCTACCTTCGTCACCGCCTCGTCCCTCAAACATGCAACCACCCACCTCCCCACAGTCGTCTAACGCTGCATCTGCCTCCAACACCACGTCAGCTCTGTGTTCTGCCCCAGCTACCTATACTGAACCGGCTTCGACACCTGAAGTCCCTAAGGTGATTCCTGTTCTCCCAGTCCATACAGATTCCATTGGCTTGGCACCGTTCTTGACGCACCTGCAGGGGCCACAACAACCTTTGTTGCCACTGCTCGTGCATGCAGGGCACCCACACAAACTTTGGTGGGTTGTGCAGCTGAAGCCTACAAACACACATTAGCCTCTCTCACACTGCTTGCTACCGCAGCTGCCAACATTACCACACTCGTTACTGCAGCCGTGGCCTCTATTTCCACCGCCGCATCATCTGCCGCCGAATCCACTACACCTGCCGTTGACTCCATTTGCTCCTGTACTACATCTGCAATCCTGACTCCCACTGCAATCCCGGGGGAGGTGACACCACACGTTGTCAAAGGGGTCCCCATTGCATCTGTATCATCAGTAGTGGCTAGGGCCACCGTCACTGGCCCTCTCTGCCTCACCATTGCAATTACAGGGTGAGTTGCGGTTCTCTTCTCCTCGGTTGCAGCAGTGGTGGCCCCGGTCTTTGCCCTACTGCCTCGTCACTAGTTCGGTGAGCATCCTCGGCATTCTGCATTACACATTCACTTGTCACCTCTCTCTCTCTTTGCTTGTTCACTCTCACCATGCCAGGACCAGAGGAAACAAGAGAGGCTGTTCAAGCCGCCCTTGCTGAAGCCCATGCGGTCCTTCGCAAAATTGAGGATGAACTGCACTAGAACAGCGTGAGTTAGCCGCCATAGTAGCCACCCTAGTCATAGAGCGCCTACGGACTGTACGTGCCCTTGCTGCTGTCCATCCTACTGATGACACTGCATATGCTGACTTATCTGTACCTCCCAGTGGTGGCATCCCTAACTCTTCTCCGTTCTCTGAGCAGCTACTTTAGCTCGGGTTCTCCTACCCCCACAGCAGAAGGACTTTGAGACCCCACCATCACAGTTTACCTCCAAACTTACCTTCACCTTCTCGGAAACACACTTCAGCGCGTGGGCCCAAGAGGAACTGCTATGGGAGTACTTCTCTCCCCCAAAGGCAGCGTTTTTTTCCACAGCAAGTGGAGGCCGCTCGTGCAGTCCGCGCTCTCATCACTGCCGGACCCGAGAGCCTCCTTGATGACATCGGTACGTATAGCACAGACCCGATACAAGGTACACCTACTGACCCCATCGGCGCATACTCTCTCATTCGTCGTTGCAAGACGGTTAACACCTTGCAGATGTGGGCTAATGAGACTGCAGACGAGCACTGGACGAGGAGTTTGCGCCTACTGCGAGACCTGGGCAAGGCCGCTCCTCGGCCTCTGTCAGCCTGCTTATCCATTGTTGCGGGGCTGATTCCTGAGCTCTCTGATACTTACCTACACGTCTCCCAGGCAGAGCTTGAGCGTCTTACCTCTGCACCACTCCTTGTAGACACACCCCTAGGAATTGGACCTCTCTATGATTGTACTGCCTCCCATCTTACCGATAGGTGGAACAGCCTGCAAATCAAGCGCATGCATCCCGCTGCGCTCATTGCTACTACCACCTCCTCACCCTCTTCTGCAGCAGCCACGGCCTCTACCTCCCCTGCCATAGCTCACTCCACACAGGCAACGTCTCATGGTGGGGGTGGTGGCTCCAACCGTGGCGGTGGCCATGGTGGTGGCAAAGGGCGTGGGGGTGGCCGGGGTGGTAAGTCCTCAACTGGTTCCACCACAAGCACAGATGTCACCTGCTGGAACTGCAGCGCTGATGGTCACTCTGCGCCCAAGTGTCCTGCCCCCCGTAATGATGCTCGTCTGGCCTCCTCTATGCGTGCCCACTGGGCGCGCACCAGGGTCACCTCCTCCTCCGCATCTGCAGCATTGACAGTCGCCCCTTCTTCCTCTTCTTCCTCAGCCTCCGCCCTTGCCACCACACCTACTCTGCTTCAACCATCACCTTCACCCCCCAGTTCTTCGGGATGGATTCTGCCTCTCGGCGGTCCTCCCTACTACGGTCCTGTGAACTCACACTACTCTGCACCCTCCTAGATGCCTCATGATGGCCACCTATCTGATCGTTCCTGTGACCCCTCCTCTGACCGCTCTTCTGACCGCTGTGACGAGGAGTGTGTCCTTCTACAGTGCTGAACTCCTTCACCTTCGCTCTCAAGGAGGTGAGAGTGTGAGTGGCTAGTGTCGTGTGTCTGTCTATGAGTCTGACACCACCTTCCGGGGTACGGTGTCTACTGGGTGGCAAGGGGACTTGCGTGATGCTTGTGACTGGATTGAAGATTGGTACTCGCAAACGTTCCCCACTCGTTTTGGTGCCTCCTTTTCTTTCTCTTCGTGGTACTGTCGCAGTCTGTCTTGTCCTTCCTACCACTTGTGCGGCCCTCGGCTGCTGGATTATTGATTATGGGGCCACCCATCACATGATCTCTTGCCGCCCCTTTTTGTCTCCCTTGGTCCCATTGGCTATGTTCGTTCCGTCCACACTACCTCCGGCCAACTTCTTCCCGTTCATGGTATTGGTATCATCTGCTTCGTTGGTCCTAGCGGCACAGTTTATCTTCCTAACGTGCTGTGCATCCTTGACCTTGAGGTTAGCCTGCTCTCTGTGACCACCCTTGACGACCAGGGCATGGACTTCTTGTCCAGTTGCGGCCTTGCCTCGATCTCAATCCACTCGTTTAGCCGTGTTGTTTTGCGAGGAGTGCGCTGTGATCGCCTGTTTTGCATGCCGCTTTCCCTTTCATCGTCTTCCGTTGCCTCTGCTCTTGTTCATGTGGCACCCTCCTTGTCTCCTACCCACGCTGACCTCTTGCTTCGTTGGCTTTATCACATTCACACTGGTGCAATCCAGCGTCTCCTTTGCCTCCACCCTGCTGTGGGCGTAGACTCGGCTACCTTTGTCCCTCCTTGCTTCTCAAGCTATGTGGACTATGCCACTTGCAAGATGCATCGTTCTCCATTCTCCACCTCCAAGTCCCACTCCTCTCACCCTCTTGACCTTGTACATGCTGACGTGATTGGTCCATTGCCCCATGCTTTTCTTGGTGATCTCGGTCGATACGTTCTCTGCTTGAGTGATGAATTCTCTTGGTATCGATGGTTCTTTGCTCTCCGTCACAAGAGTAAGGTCACCGACGTCCTTGAAGCATGGCGCCCTCAAGCCGAGCGCGCATGTTTTCGCTCTCTACGTGTATTTTGCAGTGACAGGGGAGGTGAGTTCTTCAGTCCCACCTCTCGCTTCCTTGAGTCTCGTGGTGTCCGCCTTGAATGCACGGCCCCTTACACCCCACAACAAAACGGTTCGTCCGAACGCTAGAACCACACCCTTGTTGATGGTGTGCGCGCACTTCTTTCTGCCTCCGGGAAAGCCCCCCTCTTCGCCTTTGAGGCCATGTCCTACATGATGTGGGTTTGCAATAGGGTTCCTCATGGTCCTCTCCCCCACACAATCACTCCTTTTGAACGCTTGACGGGTCGGGGCGCCGACCAATGTCTTGCCTGTGTCTGGGGGTGTCTTGCTTCTGTCTGGCTCCCCACCGACCAACAGGATAGTAAAATCCACTATTCTCCTACGGTCGCATGTGTGTCTTCCTTGGTGTCTCTCCCCTCTCCAAAGCTTGGCGCTTTTGGGATCCCTCCCACAGCCGCGTCATTGAGTCCCGTGATGCGCTGTTCTTTGAGCACTTGTTTGAGTGTGACGCACCTCGCTTTGCCGGGTCCCTCTCTCCGCCCTCTCGAGGTCGGGGTGGTCCTCCCCTATCTAGGGTCTCTACTCTCCCCTCGCTCGTCCCTCGGTTTCCTCTCTACCCGGCACCCACCCGTCAGCGTCCTGTGCTCCACTGATGTCTCCCTCGTCCTCTGCCTCCCGACCCTCTGGTCCCTCTATGCCTTCTTCCATTGTGCCAGTCTCATCGCCAGTGTCTACTCCGCATTCTGCTCCCTTTGCCTCCTCTCCATGTTTTGCTGCTGCGGTGCACCCAGCCTCTCCAGGCGCTGCTGTGCACCTAGCATCTCCAGCCGCTGCTCTGCATCAAACCTCTCCTGCTTCCACTACACACCCAGCCTCTCTTACTCCCTCTCTAGTGTTGTCCACTCCAGCACGGTCTATTCCCCCTGTCTCACACTACACACATGGAGTTCGTCTCCGTGCCCTCCCCTCCCAGTCTCACCCTGTCGTTTCTGGTGACCCTGGTCTCCGTGCACTTGGTCTCGTGATTTCCAGCCTGTTAACTACTGCCTATGTTGTTAACCCCAGCACTGCCCTTGGCTAGTCTCGTGTTGAACAGGAGTTTAGCTCCGCTCTCTTGTCGGCCGTTGCTGGGTATATTGCCTTGTGCTTCAGTGCTTCCAATCTCTCCTCTTCTCAATGAACCTCTGACTGTGTAGGATGCGCGTGCAACCGCTGACTCCTCCCTATGGGAGTAGGCCGTGAAGGCTGAGCTTGATGCATTGCCAGAGCACAGTGCCTACGAACCTGTGGATCTACCCCTAGGCCGCAAAGCTATCGCTGCCAAGTGGGTGTATCATCGCAAACTGAACCCGGGCAACACTTTTGAGCGGTACAAAGCACGTCTCACGGCCAAAGGGTTCTCCATGATCCCTCGTGTGGACTTTGACAAGTCAATTGCACGAGTTGATTGCTATACCACTGCCAGGGCATTTCTCAGCCTAGTCGGCCAACATGACTGGGAACTGGAGCAAATTGATGTCAACAACGCCTTCCTACATGGCAAGTTGGATGAGGAAATCTACATGGTACAGCCACCCAGTTTCTCGGATGGGACAAACCGTCTATGGCGACTGTGCAGGGCTCTCTATGGGCTCAAGCAGTCCCCATGATGCTCGAACAAAGAGATCACGGCAACCGTTGAGAAAGGGGACTTTAGGAGGAGTCCAGTGGACCCTAGTATATTTGTTAGCCCCTCTTCAAAACCGTTGGTTGCCATTCTGGTCTATGTTGATGATCTTCTCATTGCATCACCCGACACCTCCGCTGTCTCTGCTGCTAAGTCCCTTCTACAAGCAGCCTACAAGATAAAAGACTTGGGGCCGGCCCGTGTCTTCTTGGGAATGGAGCTCGAGCGGGACTGCGCACGTTGCACTCTGCATGTGCACCAGGCTGCGTACGTCCACAGCCTGGGGGAGCACTTCAGTTCCCTCCTCACCGCCATTCCCACTGCTTCTACACCCATGACCCCCACAGGACAGTCACTACTAAAATCCTTGGACCTCTCAAAGGTGGGGGAGACAGTGGATGTGAATGACTACCTTTGATTCATTGGCTCACTGATACACCTCGCCACCACCATGCATGCTCATGTTGCCTTCGCAATCAACTTTCTGTCTCAGCTTTCTCAGTGTCCACGCGAGCAGCATCTAGAGGCTGCTTTGCGAATCGTCCGCTATGCACTCACGACACCATGGGTGTGTTGCCCGCGGCATAGTTGAGGCTAAGTATGTTGCTCTTAGCGCAAGCGCGTGTGAGGCTGTTTGGCTGTGTTGTCTCCTATAGCAGTTGTGTGTCCCCATCCGTTGCATCACTCTGCGTTGTGACAATCAAAGTACCAAGGCCATTGCCGAGCAATAGTGGCATACATCACTCTTGCACCAAGCACATCAATGTGAGCATTGGGTTCACCGACTGCATTGGTCCAGAAAAGCTACTCACCAATGCTCGGGTGGACCCGGCATGGTGGCCCCTTAAGGATCAGCACCCGGTAAATGCAGCTCCCTCAGAAAACACTCAAGGCAAGCAAACATGATTCAGAGCACGGCAGTAAGAGTGTACGGGCCCTACCATCTCCCACATGAGATAAAGTATCAAGTCATGGCCATGCATGTGCCAGAAGGCACTCGTGGATGAAGCACTTGGGTCAGGTCGTCAGAGGCACCAATCATGGTAGGTACGCTTGATGTCTTCCCAGGTGAGACCATGTCAATTGATATGCACATGTGTGTGCATAGAGGAGGAGACGAGAGGGCATCGAGACGTGAGTGGCCAATGAACTTCAACACTCCCCCATGACCCGCAGGCAACCACCCCACACACATGAAGTGTCAAGAGGACAAGATTAACAGGGAAGACACGTAGATCCACTCAACCTGGGTCATCAGACGAACTATATGAACAGCACTGTTGAAAACATTGCGACTGAGTGCTTTGGTGAGGAAGTCTGCTCTCCGAGAACGTGTGTCCACCCATGCAACCTGGACAATGGTGGCAACAATACACTCACACAAAAAATGATGCTCCACATTGAAGTGCTTGGTGCAGGAGTGATGTATGCCACTGTTGCTCGGCAATGGCCTTGGTGCTTTTATTGTCACAATGCAGTGTGATGCAATGGATGGGGACACACAATTTCTGATGGAGACGACACAGCCAGACAGCCTCACATGCGCTTGCGCCAAGAGCAACATACGCAACCTCAGCAGTGCTGCGGGCAACACACCCTTGTTTGCCACTCTTCCAAGAGAGAGCTGTTCGAGCAACCATGAAAATGTACCCTGTTCGGCTGTGTGTATCAGAGTCGTGTGCCTATTCGCTGTCATTGAAGCCATCAACCACGAGAGAGGGTTGTACACGAAAGTAGAGACCGACTCATGGTGTCGCGAGTGCATAGCAGACGATTCGCAAAGCAGCCTCTAGATGCCGCTCACGTGGACACAGAGAAAACTGAGACAGAAAATTGATTGCGAAGGCAACATGAGCACGTGTGGTTGTGGCGAGGTACATCAGTGAGCCAATTACTCGAAGGTAGTCAGTCACATCCACTGTCTCCCCCAGCTTTGAGAGGTCCAAGGATTTTAGTAGTGACTGTCCTGTGGGGATCATGGGTGTAGAAGCGGTGGGAATGGCGGTGAGGAGGGGACTGAAGCGCTCCCCCAGGCTGCGGACATACGCAGCCTGGTGCACGTGCAAAGTGCAACGTGTGCAGTCTTGTTTGAGCTCCATGCACAAGAAGACACGGGCCGGCCCCAAGTCTTTCATCTTGTAGGCTGCCTGTAGAAACGACTTAGCAGTAGAGAC
>SZWC01007687.1:72738-95719 GCA_023375785.1 Penium margaritaceum | reverse complement strand
TGGGTGTGTGTGTGTGTGTGTGTGTGTGTGTGTGTGTTCCTCTCTCTCTCCCCTCCTCCTTACTTTCCCTCACTAGCAAGGAGGGGTAAGTGATGACGGCGGAACGAGGCCCTTGCGGCCTTTCGGCTTCCGATCAATCCACTAGCTCAATCTGCGGCTAGTGGCTTGCGGGTCACCTGTCTGGCCGCCAGCCATCTAGACGGCTTGCTGCTATCTGGCTGGGGGCCAGTAAGCGGATGGCCATTGGCCAGCCCTCGTCGTGGCAAGGGGTAGCCATTGGCCAACCCCTCACCTTCATGAGGGGGGAGGGCTGAACTAGCCCTCTCGCTACATTACTCTCCACTCATTATGAACCATCCTCATTCATGAAAATCAAAGAGGTATACGTGATAGTGAAGGACCAACATTGTACCTTTAATGAGTTTCAATCACCAGCTAGGACATGAACGTTTGCATTACTGTCTTCACCTATAGGTCTGCACTATAGGTCTGCATTTTCAGCAACCTCATTTCAGCGCAACAAACATGCTCGGAGTCCCCAAGCTCCAGCTGTGTCTTTCCGTGTATGCTACCCGATGGGAATGTAGTCTCAAGATTCTACGTGACTTGGACAAGGCCGTTCCAACCCATCCCTTGGCCTGCCTGTCCATTGTTACAGGGCTCATCCCAAGCTGGATAATCTCTACCTCCATGTTCCTCGTGTTGAGCTTGAGTACCTTGTTGATGCTCCCCATGCCACCAAAGCCCCTCTGAGCATTGGTGGCCTCTATGAGTTTACCTCTACCTATCTCACTCTCTGGTGGAGTTTCCTCAAGAATGAGCACATCCACCTCTTTGCTGTTGTGAATGATACCACTGGGAGGACATCCTCTACCCCTAACTCTTCTTGTGGGATCTCCTCTAGAGATTTTGGTACCGTACTCACTGTCTCTAGTGGTGGACGCGATGGCAGTGGGGATGGAAGCGGCAATGCCAATGGGGGGTGGGGGGGTGGGGGGAGGGGGACAGTGGTGGCAAAGGTGGCAGCAAAGGTGGGGGGCACGGCCACAGTCGTGGCAATGGTAAGGCAGCGGCCTCTCTCGAGGCCTCAAGATCCTTCGGGGGGGTCTTCTGGTAGAACTGTGGTGGCTTTGGGCACGCTCTGCCTAACTGCTTCCATGACAACAATGATTCCCGACTCATGGCGGTGATGTATACCTATTGGGCCCGCAATGGGGTCTCTTCCTGTAGCTCCTCCTCTAGCTATACTCCCCGGGGATCCCAGTTTGTCCCCGCAGCGTATCGTCCTACATTACCTTAGATCCCAAGGGACCATATATGGCACCCCTATCCCCCTAGGGCTAGGCTCCCCCTTATGGTGGGCATCCCTAATCCGACGTTCCTTCTTCCTCCTACAAACCTCCCATCTGGGACTTTGATAGCGCCCATCATGAATCTTTGGGCTCCACTGGTCATCCTCTTGAACCTAAACACAATGTAGATTGCTACTTGGTGCAACGCCTTGCAGCTATGTTTCACCTTCGCGATCAGGGAGGTGAGAGTCTTGTTGGATCATTTTGTTCCTTCTCTTTTGATTCTGATTCCTCCGTTAGGCGTTTTCTTTCGTGGTCATGTACACGGGTTTTGGTCTTATGCCTTCCGTGGATTGAGGAGTGGCAGTCTATTGGTCTCCCTTGCTTTCTTTTCATGTTCAACCGCCCTACTCCCCTTGCCTTTGCCGTTGGCACTGTTGTGTTCTGTTTCATTCTCACCTCAGCCGGTGTCTCTACTGGCTTATGGATTCTTGACACTAGGGTCACTCACCACATGATGTTTTCATGCTCCTGGTTTGTCTCTCTTGGTCCTGTTGGGGATGTCCGCTTTACTCGTACTGGCTCAAGTCAGTTCCTCCCTGTTCAAGGAGTTGGCGTTATTCGCTTTGTTGGTCTTTGGGGGGACCTCTTCTTGACTGATGTTCTCTTTGTGCCCAGCCTTGAAGGTAGTCTGCTCTCTGTCACAATGCTTGATCACCAGGGCATGGATTTCACCTCCAGCTGTGGAGCCGGTCTTGTGCATATTCCTTCCTCTTGTCGAATTGTTTTCTGTGGTTAGCAGTGCGACCGTCTGTTTTGTGCCCCTATGTGCTACCCTTCCCCTCCCGCTGGGTCTACTTATGCTCACATTGCACCGCCTCTGTCCTCTGATCACACTCAGCTCTTGCATCGCCGGCTCTGCCATATTCACATTGCTGTCATTTCATGCCTGTTGCTCACACAACCTGTTGTTGGCTTGGATGCTTCCACATGTCCTGTTCCTTGTCAGCCTTAGTGTCTCTCTTGTACCGAGGGGAAAAATCCATCATTCACATTTATCTACCTCAGCGTCTGTCACTTCTCAGACCCTAGCCTTAGTTCATGCCAATTTCATGGGTCTTTTGCCCCATGAAGCTCTTGTTGGTCTGGGGTGTTACGTTCTCTTTCTTACTTACAACTCCTCACACTATCTGTGGATCTTTGCTATCCTTCAGGAGACAACCTCATGGACATCATTAAGTCCTAGCTCCCACATGCCAAATGAGCGTGTCAGCGTCAGCTTCTCACCTTTATCTCTGACGGCGGTGATGAGTTCTGTAGTCACACCTCCCGGTTCATTTAGTCCCACGGGGTTTCTATGGATTCCTCTGCACCCTGCACGCCTCAACAAGATGACATCTATGAGCATTGGAACCGCATGCTCGCTGGCAATTTTGGTACTATCCTTGCAGCTTCTAGAAAGTATTCCCTGTTTTCCTTTGTGGCCATGTCTTACATGATGTGGGTGTGGAACCGTGTTCCTCATTCCTCCGTCCCGTTTCATGTCACACCTTTTGAATGATGGTCTGGTCGTTGTGCCGGCCTCCATCTCATCCGTACTTGGGGCTCGAATGCCGCCGTCTGGGCCCCCCAAGACCATTGTGATGGAAACCTCTCTCCCTATGGTAATCTTTTCATCTTCCTTGGCCTTTTCAAAATATGGTGCTTTTGGGACCCTACCCACCGCCGTATCATTGAATCCCATGATGATTTTGTTTTTTGAGTTGGTCTTTGAGTGCGATCTCTCCATCTCACCTCTACGTCTGATCTGGCCCGGCTTTCTCTGCTTGGAGGTGGCTCTGATCCTATCTCATCCTCATTACGGAACCCCCACTGCAGGTCCCTCTGCTCCGGGAATGGTAGATGATTCGTTATCTGCAACAGACACTGACATAACATTTTGTACTTTAGACACTTCTCCTCTACCCCCCGGCATCACTACTGATGTTTGTGATCATGTCTCTCTGGGTCAGTCTGTGGGACGACAGCCTCTCTAGTCCTTCCTACGGTTTCTCCTGCCCTCCCTACTGCCCCCTCGAGTTACTTCCTAGGATCAACCTGCTGTGCTCATAGATCCTATCACTTCTGAGGACTCAGGGGTTTCCCCAGTGGTCACCCCCATCCTTTGTTACAAGCTGACCCGTTCGCACGTTATCTGGTAGGCACTGTGGCCCACACTTCCTATCCAAGCACACGTCCCCGCTGCCTCTTGCCCTGCTTGTGCTCCTCAGTCTGGTCTTTGCCCTGGCACTTGTCAGCGAGTCACCCAGTCCAGTGACATTGGATTGGAAGCCTTGGGCCTGGTCACTAATGAGTGCACTGTCAGTGATGCATGCACTGTCACGCATCCAAACACTGCCATAGGCTACATTCTCGTTGCTGATGAGCTCCATCGTGCTGTCAAATTTTCTGTCTCAGGCTATGTTACATCATGCTTTGCAGCCAGTGGCCTATCCCCAGTATCACCTGAGCCCACCAAAGTGAGAGGGTCTCAAGAAGAAATACATGCCTCCCTTTGGGAGACGTCCGTCCAAGAGGAGCTGACTTCACTTGGTGATCATGATGTGTCGACCTACTCCATGCTTAGAAGGAATTGTCTGCCAAGTGGGTGTCTTGTCGCAAGCTCAAGCCAGATAGAAAACTTGATCGGTACAAATCCCGACTAGCTGCAAAAGGATTCTCTCAGATACTAGGAATGGATTTAGATGAGACATTTTCCCTGTTAGATGTTGCACGAATGCTTGCAAACTTCCCATTCTGGTAGCGCATCATGACTGGGGAGCTAGAGCACATGGATGTGAACGATACCTTCTTGCATGGAAGGCTGGATGAGGAAAAACATACAATCTAGCCCCTTGGGTTCAAGGTCAGGAAGAATAAGGTTTGGGCCTGTGCAAGGCCGAAGCAGTCCTCTATGTGTTGGAACATGGAGATCACCTCTACTCTTGAGCAGGGTGGGTATCGCCGTAGTACGGTGGATCCGGCTGTGTTCTTGTGCCCTCCCTTCTAAACTCTGGTTAATGTGCCATTCTATATCAATGATCTCCACATAGCATCACCCAGCCCATTCGCAGTTTCCTCTCACAAGGCAATCGGCTCAAAAGAAGAAGAAGGATCTTGGTCCTGCGCCAGTATTTCATGATATGGAGCTTGAGGGAGACCAGGCTTGCTGGACACTATATGTTCACCAGGTTGCATATGTATGTGGCCTGGGGGAGAGGTTCTCTTGCCTCCTCTGTGCGATCCCTTCAGCTTAGACACCCATGACACCAGCAGGTAAGACCCTACCAAAGGATGAACACAGAGACTTCAAGAGTCACAATCACAGTGAAGCATCGACCACGAGGTAGAATTGTAGGTGGGCAGTGGAACGACTGTGAAAGGGGCCTATCTGTTGAGCAGCCATGAGCTGACCGAACTAATGTTTCAGGTGGATGAGATGCTAGGTCATGGTTTATCAGGCCATCCATGTCACCCTACTTGGCACGTGTACTTCTTGTAAAAAAGAAAACCGGACAGATTGTGGATGTGCATGGACTATCGAGCCATGAACGACACCACAATAAAGAAAT
The DNA here is from genome assembly GCA_023375785.1 of Penium margaritaceum. Lineage (NCBI taxonomy): Eukaryota > Viridiplantae > Streptophyta > Zygnematophyceae > Desmidiales > Peniaceae > Penium > Penium margaritaceum. The sequence goes on along the minus strand of SZWC01007687.1, from coordinate 90,816 downwards.
CCCTATCCTATTCCATGAGTAGACAAACTTTTCAATCAAATCTATGCGCCAATAATTCTCACCAAAATCAACCTACCCAACTGCTATCACCAGATCTGATGCGGACATTGAGAAGACAACAATTTGCACCAGATATAGGCATTTCGAGTTCAAGGCTTTACTGTTTGGACTCACCAATTCCCCTCAGAATTTATGGCCCTAATGAACAATACATTTTGGCTGTGCCTCGAAGAATTCCTCAGTTTACACATCGACAACATCCCCGTGTGTTGTGATGTGAGTCGTCCCTGTCTGTCTATACAGCTTACTGTGACCACTCGGCAGTGTCAATGCTAGCGCACATCCCTGATGCTGACCCAAATTACGACGGAGCACCGACAGGTGGTAGCTCCACTCACCAGCAGCTTCCAGACTGCCACAGTGTCACAGGTGCTTTCTGGGGTGCTCTACAGTTTTTCTACAGTTTCTAGAGTTTCCTCGGTGGAGTGGCTCTTGAGTCCAATAAGCACGTTTTGCATTGTGTGTCCACCAATCAATGCTGGACCTGTGCAAGTTACCAGAACATCCGGCTCAAGATTTTGCATCTCCAGGTTCAGACGGTTCTGCATTTGGATGCCTGTGCACTAAGATATGGCCAAAACAGTGGTTTTGGACCAGTTTTAGGACAAACGGACACTGTCGCATGCGTCACCCGCTGTGTGCCGCGGCAGGTACTTTTGCTTTGTACTTGTCAGATTTCATTTCTCTCTACATTTCTACACTATTGGAGCTTATGAAACTTTGTGCGTCTATCTAGCCCTAGTGCTTGTTGTTTCTTGCACCTGCTTGCTTGCTAGTGTGCCAGCCAACTAGACAGTGTTGCCACATCAGCAAGAGCAAAGTTAGGAGGCCTCCTAGTAGTCTCTTATGGTATCAAAGTGGTGAGGCATCTGTTTCTGAGCTGTGCAGCAGAGATGCAGCAGTGGCGGGAGCGATGGAGTCATAGCCCACGATCATGGAAGGACCCACCAACACATAGTGACCTGCTGCAGCAGATTACAGCAGCGGAGACACCCTTGCACAGAAAAGAACAACTGCATCACCACATCCACTTCCATGAATGCAGCAGAGGGTCGTCCAACCTTTTCCAGCAGCAATTACTTCACCAATGCCTGGGAGGATAAGGCAGATCCCTGATGGGGCACGTGTTTTGAGGGGGACGAGGGCTGTTTTTACCTGAGCATAGGACTACCTCTCTGTCGGAGGTGTTCTCACATTGACTTTGGAGTCATGGCCAATGTTTTGCATAGCAACAAAAGGAGGAAAGCAAGAGCGTGATGAAGGCAGCATGGTAAACCCATCCTCGGATGGAGTTGTACTGCCCGATTAAGTGAGTGCGTAGCCTGGATGGCGTGAAACTGATCAACGGTTGCCATTGTAGCGGTCCCGGAAGGGGAACCTTTGGGAGGTATTTTCAGCCTGGACCATCTATAAAAACCAAAGAAAAAAGAAAAGGACAAGAGCAGCATTTGGGGCATGTGATGTCCCAGTGTGGTCCGTGAAGCTTCTCGGAAGTTTCAGTCAGGTCGCAATAAGGAATGAAAACAAGGTGCAAGATGTAGTTTTTTTCTGAATTTTGGACAGTGACAAAAAAAATGATGTTCTTACCCTTCTTAAATGTTTTGTTTTCACAAACCACCACCATTACACTCAGCATAGTTTAACGCATCTCTCTAAGGTCTGCTTGCTTTGGACAGCCTTCATGCTGGTGTCATCCTTGTAGGTGATGACATCATCACCAACACTTACTAGGTTTTTTTAATTAAACATTAGGTTTCTCTAGCATTCCATATCCTCAAGGAACTCCATCGGTTATTGATTCTGAAAATGTCGGCGTTCAGACGCAAACGGAGCAGCACCAATGGCACCGGTCTGTGATAAGGGCAAGGGGCTAGGAGATCACTTCTCTTCCTCCTCTTCCGACATCATGATTCCATGGTCGTAGTCACTCATGATGGACGAGCTCCGTCGGACGCAGGATGGAATGCGCCGCCGACAGCAGCGACAGACCGGCGCATTGCAGAAGATCACAAAGTTACTGAGAGTTCGTTCAGGGACCTCACAGACACCAGGAGGACCTGCTGGAGGTGCACCATGCATTGAGCAATCTATGCCTTTTATAGCACCATGGCCTCAGCACCCCTCATTACAGGTTGATAATGAGGATGATGAGGAGATAGAGGATGAAAGACGTGAGGAAAATATTCACGTCCTTGAGGAGTGCATTCGTGAGCTGTGTCACAGCCTCTCACTCCACCACCTTCTTGCCTTTACAATTACTCACGTCAATGCCTGGTGTTCACCATTGGTGGAATTTCTCTCACTGGCGGTCTCCCCGTACCTCGTCCACCATCTCCTGAGCCTAAGGTCGCCCTCCCCATGGAGCAGTGACCAAAGGACTTTGAGAATCCTCCACCCCGTTACAATACTGATGAGAACTTTAATTGTTGGGAGGTCATGTTTCTGGTGTGGGTGGACTCTGAGGGCATTTAACCCTAGTACCACAGCCAATACCAGACTCGCGACGCTCACCATGCTCAGAAAATAGTGAGAGCAATGCGTTGTCTGCTCTACGTCATGCCGTGAGAGACTCTAGTCAGTTTCTACCCATTTCTTGATGAGGTTGGGACCAGGACTGGAGCATATCGGTGCCAGGGTTGGGAGCTGGCCCAGTCACTGCTCGCTGCGTTGACCCATGCCACAAGGGCGGCTCAACTGCTTGAGTTCCAATCCCTCCGCCAGGGTCCCACGGAGCTCATAACAGACTATTGGAGGCGTACCATGCACCTTCACACGCGCCTTGGGGCTAGTGGTGGGACGCAACTGTGGAAACTCTACACCATCATGATGGGGGTGTACTAGGACCACCTAAAGCTCTTCACCGGCTTCAACTGTGCGACCCTCTCTGAGTTGTTGGATTCACTACAACTCCTTCATTGGGCTCATTGCTATTTTCTCAGACAACATTGACACATGAGGCTCATGTCGTCCATCAGCAGAGTCCAGTTGTTGTAGAAGAGATCGTGACCCCTCCTAGAGCTCTGTCTTAGTTTGCTATTCCCACCTCCATCGCTTCCTCCTCCTCCTCATCTACCTCAAGCGGCAAGACTCAGGAAATTGTAGTGGCCACACAGGGAAAAAAGACAAAGAAGAGATACAACAAGGAAGAGCAACAACAGTAGCAGCTGACAAACAGTGGTAGTGGATTTTCTGTCCACTACTACAACTATAGGAGCGCACATCGTTGTATAGAGTGTGAGCAGTCACTTGACTGGCCTCACATCATATGTGGCCTCTAAGTAACACACACGCATTGGATGTCCTCGAGTGACACACGAACGGGTTGCATCATGCCTACAACTACGGTAGATGTAGCTGCTTCACCGTAGCAGTAATGCGGAACCTCGGGATCGCACGATTATGGAATTTTGTCAACTGCTAACACTGTTGACATGGTGTGCCCTTTGCCATGAGTGTGGTTGATTGTACTCCCTGGTTCGCCCACTGAGGAGTGGTCGAACACCTGATCTGACTTTAGACTTGTATTCCTTGGATTTTTCCATGTAGGATGGTGCTTTTAATCGCTCAATTTGAGTGAGTGTTCAGAAAGCTAGCCTAGCCCGAAAATCGGGTGTTGGGCGGGTGGAATCTGGTACCCGCCATGGGTGACGGGATAATCCACCGCCAGTGATCCGAGTTCGTTCCTAATGGGCTCCAAATGCACCAGGGACATGAATGAGGTAACCATAAGGACCTCCTTGACCAGGATGAACTTCTCCTTGACTTCTGGGCGAGGAAAGGCGGTTCGACAGGTCATCGTCGAAGCGCCTCCCGTTGCCTAGAGTGCAAGGCCAGGTGGGCAGCTCCACCAAGGGTTACTTTGACGGCCGTAGCAAGGGCTCTACTGCTCCGTTTTGGGCGTGCTTGGATGCGTTGGAAATCTTAGATCACAGGCTATAAGGATCTAATGTAATCTTACTATGCTAAGCAACAAAAACGTGTTTTGATTCAGATCTACTGAATGCGACGTGTTCTGCCCACTCCTATCCGTGATCCTTGTACTCCACACTCTTCACCATTAGTGTCCATTGGCTGCTCCAAACACTGGTGGCGTGCTTCAGTAAGAGCTAGGCATCCTTGAGGGTGACTCCACACCCACTAGAGCCAACAAAGGATTCTGGGCCCGCGTGCCTAGAAGGACCCTAGCTCTTCAACTTCCACGCCTATTGCCGCAAGCCATGGCAACGACCGAGCAAGAGAGCATCGGCGCAGTCTCCAAGTTTGATGGGAACGGCTTCCCTTTGTGGAGCTGGCACTTTGAGGTCTACCTCGATGATAAGGGCCTGCTTGAGCTGGTCAACGGTGAAGAGACCTCGCCTCCGGACACCGCAACGCCGGAGGAAGTGGACAAGTACAAGAAGCACAACAAGAAGGCGCTTGCATTGTTGGTGTTAGCGCTAGCTCTGCTACATCATGCACTGATTCAAGGATGCACGAAGGCCGCGGAGGCCTGGAAGAAGCGCTCCACTATCTACCAGTCCACCAACCTTGCTAACCAGCTCTTCGTCTTGAAGAGGCTCGTCACCCTTCGAGCCAACGAAGGCGACGACATCATGGAGATCCTGCAGCACATTGAGTTCCTCACTGCCGAGTGCGTAGCGACCGGATGGAAGGTTGACCCTCAGTTGCAAAGCATGATCCTCCTTCTGGCCTTGTCGGACAGTTGGAGTCCTATGATAACCGTCGTAGGCGGCTAGTCCGCCGATGAGCTAAAGTACCTGAAGGTGGCTGAGTACGTCCACAACGAATGGATGCGGCGTGGTGGGAGAGGGAGCGGGGCAACATCAAGGTCCGTCTATGCCGTCCGCCCTCAAGGTGGAGGGGGAGGCAAGAAGGAGAAGGGTGCCAAGCAGGGCACCAAGAAAGGTGACAACAAGGGGGAGTGCTACAACTGTGGCAAACAGGGCCACTATGCACACAACTGCCCCAACAGGAAGTCGGACCAGCCGGGGAAGGCTGGAAAGAAGGACGATCTCGCAATGATGGCGAAGGAGTCCGCCGACTTGACAGATCCGGGAGTCTCTGTGATTGACTCCAGATCGGTCCGCCACACACAATGCAACAAGGTGGCATTTTTCACCTATAGCGTCTTGGAGCGGCGCATGACAGTGGCCAACGGGACAAACGGAGTTGGCTGTCCGTGAAGGCAACTTCCGCATCAAGATGGATATGGAAGGGGAGGTTGTTATGAGCACAATTCATGACGTGCTCCAAATGCCCAACTTTGGGGCAAATCTACTGTCAGTGAGCCACCTCACCAACAAGGGGCTCGAGGTACTCTTAAAAAAAAAGGAGGCCATCATCCGCAAGGAGGGGAACGGCCAGGTGATTGCACATGGAAAGCGAGAGGACGACTTGTACCTGCTCCGTACAAAAATCCTTTGCAGCCGGACGGGGCCCGACATCGCCCACCTTGCGAAGAAGGACAATGGAGACCTAGACCTGTGGCACCGTCGCCTGTGCCACATCGCTCCCTCAATTGTGAGGAACATGGCAAAGAAGGAAGTAGTGCGGGGTCTTGAGGTCAAGAGACCCGACGCAGCCAAGAATGCCGTGTGCAAGCCGTGCGTGGTCGGCAAGGCGACACGACAGCCGTTTGACGGCAAAGGGACGCATGCATCGGTGAAGTTGGAGGTGGTGCACACGGATGTGTGCGGACCGTTCGAGACCTCCATTGGTGGGGCACGCTACTTCGTCACCTTCATCGACGACGAAAGCCGCAAGCTCTACCTCTACATCATCAAGAGGAAGAGCGATGTCTTGTCATGCATGCAGGAATTTGTGGCGGCTGTGGAGCGACAAATGGAGTTGAAGGTGAAGGCCATCCGGAGCGACAACGGTGGCGAGTACGAGGGCTGCTTGGCATGGATGAAGAGCAAGGGGATCGTGTGGCAGAAAACTACGCCACACTCTCTGCAGTAGAACGACGTTGCAGAGAGGCCAAACCGCACCATCCTCAACATGGTCCGGTCCATGTTGAGTGATGCCGGCCTCGCGCAGCGGTTCTAGGGCAAGGAAGCACGGACAGCGGCGTACATCATCAACCTAACGCCAACGAAGCCACCAAAAGACGAGGAGTCCAAGGTGTGGAAGACGCCACAAGAAGTGTGGAGCGGGAGAAATCCAACTGTGGCACACCTCCGCACGTTTGGTTGTGTTGCACATGCTGTTGTGCAGGCACAGGAGGGGTGGGGCAAGCTGGATCCGCGGACTCGCCAGTTCATCTTCGTCGGGTACGAGAGCGAGAGCAAGGCGTACTGGCTCTTCAACCCACGGAGGCAGCAGATCGTGAAGAGTCACAGCGTCACGTTTGTTGAGGACATCCATAGGACAAACAAGGACGCGGGTCTCTCCAAGCGGGAAGAGTGGCTGCCACTCCTCGAGGGGGAGACGCCGGAGGATGCAAAAGAGGGTGACGTCCCATCGGCTCCAGCCAGCGAGAACCATCCGGGCGATGTTGGAGCGGCTGATTTGCATTCAGCCGAGTCGGACGATGAGTCCAAAGCGCGGCAGCGGTGGAGCTGAACGAGGAGGCGGGGAGTGAGCCCGCATCTCCACGGTCCCCGAGAGAGGGGGAGCAGGCCAGCGGTGTCAATGGTACCGTGAGAGGGCAGCAGCAGTAGCGGTAGCGAAAGCAACAGTAGCAGCCTCAACAACAGCAGCCCCGGAGAAGCGGACGCGCAAAGAGGACGGCAAAATGGTACGATGTTGTGCAGGGCGCCTGGACTGGGTTTGCTCAAGCATTCTTTGTGCAAGAGGATCCCGAGACCGTCAAGGAGGCGTTGCAGCAGAAGGATGGGGCTAAGTGGGTGGGAGCCATAAAACATGAGCTCTCCTCCCACGAAGAGAACGACACTTGGCAGCTGATTGACAGACAGGATGGCGTAAAAATCATCGGCTCCAAGTGGATCTTCAAGAAGAATCTCACCAAGGAGGGGAAGTTGGAACGGTACAAGGCGCGGCTGGTGGCGAAGGGGTACGCCCAACGGAAGGGTGAACACTACGAAGAAACCTTCGCACCAGAGGCAAAGTTCGCCTCCATCCGCTCCATCCTCTTGGTGGCGGCGGCGCGCGAATACGAAGTCCACCAAATGGACGTGAAAATAGCATTCCTCAACAACGACCTAGACAAGGAGGTCCTCATGGAGGTGCAGGAGGTGGTGGATGCGCCGCCAGGGAAGGTGTGCCGGCTTCGCAAGGTGCTCTATGGGCTGGAGCAAGCGCCACTCATGTGGTACCTGAAAATGGACTGCTTCATGGCCAAGCTTGGCTTCAAGCGCTGCGAAGCGGATCAAAGCTTGTACGTGCAGAAGCAGCCGGGGTTGCACCAGATCGTGGTCCTTTACGTGGATGACCTTGTCCTTGTGTCATCAGACATGGAGGAGTTGGTGAACCTGAAGCAGCAACTGGGCGGCCGGTTCAAAATGACGGACATGAGCAAGCTCGAGTACTACCTCGGCGTCGCCATCAAGAGGGACCGCACCGTACGCACGCTTGAGATGGGGTAGGCAAAATACTTGAAAGAAGTGCTCCGCCGCTACAACATGGAGGAGTGCAACCCCATCAGCACACCCATGACCACCACATGTGAGCTGAGCTCGAGCATGGGCCCGAGCACTGACGAGGAGAAGGAGGAGATGGTAGGTGTGCCATACCAGTCTGCTGTGGGGAGCATCATGTACGCCATGGTGGCAACGCGGCCTGACTTGGCCTACGCGGTCTGACCTGGCCTTTGTGGAGGGCCAAGTGAGCCCCTACGTGGCTGACCCCGGGCCGCTGCAGTGACAAGTGTTGAAGCGGATCGTCCGCTATCTCAAGGCGACAAAACAGTCGCGGCTAGTGTTTGGAGGGGAAGCACGTGACGACTCCCTTGAGTTGGTCGGCTACTCTGATGCCGACTGGGCTAGTGATGTGGATGGAAGAAAATCAATGTTGGGGTACATGTTTGTGCTTGTTGGTGTAGCATTTTCATGGGCAAGCAGGAAGCAGGACTGCGTGGCGCTGTCCAGCACCGAAGCGGAGTACATCGCGCTCGGAGAAGCCGTAAAGGAGGCAGTGTGGTAGCGTCGGCTGCTAAAGGAGATTGGCATGCTGCAAAGGAAGCTGACGATGCTCAACGTTGACAACATGAGTGCCATCAGCCTGACCCAGAACCCTGTGCTGCACAAGAGGACCATGCACATCGAGATCTGGCATCACTACGCGCGGGACTTGGTGGCGAAGGGAGATGCAGCTATTGTGCATTGTGGCACTAAGCGCATGCTCACCGACGCCATGGCCAAGGCACAACCCAAGGACAGGCACAACACAAGCTGCATGGAGCATGTTCTGCATTGTAATATTTAAAAATGCTATAGGTTCCAAGGACAGGGCATCAAGGCTGCGGTGCAAGGGGGAGATTGTTAACATGGTGTGCCCCTTGCCATGAGTGCCGTTGATCGTAATCCCTGGTTCGACCACTGTGGACGAGTCAAACACCTGATATAACTTTAGATTTGCATTCCTTGGATTTTTCCACTCAGGATCAAATTTTGAATCGCTTGATTTGAGTGAGTATTCAGAAAGTTAGGCTAGCCCGAAAATCGGGTGTTGGGCGGGTGGAATCTGGTACCCGCATTGGGTAGCGGGATAATCCACCGCCAGTGATCCAAGTTTATTCCTAATGGGCTCCAAATGAACCAGGGGCATGAATGAGGTAACCATAAGGACCTCCTTGACCAGGATGAACTTCTCCTTGACTTCTGGGTGAGGAAAGGCGGTTCGACGGGTCATCGTCGAAGCGCCTCCCATTGCCTAGAGTGCAAGGCTGGGTGGGCGGCTCCACCAAGGGTTACTTCGACGGCTGTAGCAGGGGCTCTACTGCTCCGTTTTGGGCGTGCTTGGATAAGTTGGAAAGCTTAGATCACAGGCTATAAGGATCTGATGCAATATAACTATGCTAAGTAACAAAAACATGTTTTGATTCAGATCTACTCAATACAATGTGTTCTGTCCACTCCTATCCTTGATCCTTGTACTCCACACTCTTCACCATTAGTGTCCATTGGCTGCCCTAAACACTGGTGGCGTGCTTCAGTGAGAGCTAGTGTAGCGGGAGGGCCGGTTTGGCCCTCCCTTCTCACGGATGCGAGGGGTAGTTGTGCACCACCCCTCGCGTCAGCGAGGGCTGGCCGGCGGCCAGCACTTCGCTGGCCGCCGGCCAGCTCGCTGCCGGCTGGCTAGATGGCGGGCGGCCGGCCAAGCGACCGGCCGGCCACCGGCCGGCCAGCCGCCAGCTGCCGATCGTGGCCTCAGCCCGATCGGCGGCTGAGAGGCCGCGAGGGCCTCGAGGGCGAGGCCTCCTACCCTTGCCCCCCCCCTCGCCCTGCATGCAAAACAAGCAAGCGAGGACGAGGGATAGGGAGAGCGAGGGTGAGGTCGAGAGAGCTGGCGCGAAATCGCCTGCGTGCCTCGCACGTGACGATTTCACGCCAGAAAGGCAAAACGTAAGTTGAATATCGTTCGCGACGAACTTCGACATAAAACAATCAAAATAACTCGTGCCAACACACGAGCTCGAGGCAAAAATCCCCAGTTTGGGTCCCAGAACCTGGGGTTTGGTTAAAAGCGGAAACGGGCCTCTGGAGACTCAAGATATTCGAGTCTCCCTGCTGTGGGTCATAGATGACGATTGCCCCTCAGTCCTGCAAAGGGGATAAACCCCTGACGCAAACTGAGAATGCCATTTTGCGAGCTCCGACGACGACTTCAAAGCAGGAGCTGGAGACTCAGCCCGTTACAGTGGTTCTCAGAGCCAAACGACCCTCACGACCAAGAGTTTGACAAAAATGGCGGCTACGACATAGATTAAATGCCGCCGGCAGCCGCAAGCAGAAGCAGAAATGCCAGAAGGGACAGCAGCATCTACGCTTCACCGTTTGAAGCGCCGTAAAGTGAGTTAGGAAGCTAGAGAAGAGCTGTGTTTTTTGGGGCTTCTTCTCCACAGTCTCTCCTCACCTCCAGGGGACCTAAGGGAAATTTGTGGGATAGGGTGGGGAGTGCCCACCCCCAAACCACCAATATTTCCCCTCTCTTCAAGGTTCCCTCCTTCCCTCCTTCTACGAAAAATTGGAACAGCATTTCTTCCCAAGGCCAGGGGCTCTCAAAGCTTGAGGAAGTCCTAAAAAGAGGGAGGACGCCACATTGGGGACTTTTGGCGGCTCCCCCAACGCCGTCGGCTCAAGGAGGACGCCGCCAAGGGGCACGAGACGTGCCAAGAAGACGCAAGAAGAGACCAAGGAAGACTAGAAGATAAGAAGACAAGAAGACAAGAAGACACGAAGAAAAGTAGTCTTTTCGTTCTTGACCTTGTACTTGCTTGTTTTCTTGCTCTTTGTCCTAGTTTTGTGAGCCGTACTCACACTTCTTGTTACTCACTTGTATTGTTGTTTTCTGTTTTCCTAGATCCTAGTTGCTACAAAGTGCCATGAGTCACGGCCTAGGAGGACTAGTTTCTAAACCCATGACCTTGTGCCAACGTGGCGGCCTAGGAAAACAGAAATTCAACTTATGATTGCCTCACGGATTGTGAGAGCAACGTCTCAGGAGGCGATTCCTCCTCATTGTGGGGTGATTCTCACAACGACCTTCACGTGCTAGTTGCACAAACGACGAGATGGCAAGTGCCAGACCGTCAAAAACAAACAAGGACAAGGTGGTGACGGCCTCACCACGAGCTCTTGGCGGACTCCAAATCTTGGGAGCTGCCGCCGCGAGCACGGTTTCCAATCCAAAGGCAACCATACCGCCTAAGGGCAATCGTGCCGCCTCAGGCAACCGTACCACCTAAGCCCACCGCACTGCCTAAGGCAACCGACGCAAACCTCGGCGACACCAAGAAGCGTGCGGAGGCCGAAAAAGTGCTCGACGAGCACGTCGACGCGCACGTGGGCGATCCCCACGTGACGGATGACCCAATGGAGGAGGATCTCCTAGAAGGGGACCCCGACAAAGAGCACAATGCCGATGATGGCAAAGGCGATGAGGATCGCGACCATCATCATCGTCGTACGGCAAACTCAAGCCGATTGCTCGAGAAGGATAAGACGCCCACCGCGTCACCTGAAGTTGCCAATGGCAGCGAGACTGCCGAGAGCAACAAGAGCGCTGAAAGCGATCTCACGGGAAGTTCCCGCGAGAACGAGCCAGACGATGATGCTGTGAAGGCAATTCGCGAGGACTGTCGTAGGCTCGCGGGGTTTGCTGTTGAGGCGGCATGCTGACTCAGGATCACCACAGATGGTGGGGATACGACACCCCTCGGAGGAATGGGGGCAGACCCTCCTTCCTACGATGCGGCCGCAATGGCGCAAGGAAGCACCCACTCAAGCGTCGTCGCTGACGACAGTCTCCTCCGAAAGGTGGGACTCCTTGGAGGCGTGTACGCGAACCATACCCTCTTGCAGTGGGTAAGGGTGCACGGACAACGTGAGGCCTTGGAGGCTATCGTCGATGCTCTCACGACATCAGAGCTAAAGTTTGCATTCGCCAACCTGCTAGCCCACATCGGGCAGAGCATCACGGACCTTGACTGTGATCGCCAGCTGCAGCGCATGGTCGCCCATGATACAAGCCGCCATTGCAATGACCTAGACAAGGCGTTGCAAAGCGTGACCCAGGTGCGGATGCAGAAGAAAGCGCAGCGTGTTGCGGCTGCACATGCCACTGCCAGTGACAGCGAGGCGATTCCAAGGGAAAGCAACCTGCAAACCCTCCAGCCAAGAAGGGTGGTGGATACAAGGGCCCCAACAATAAGCGCATCCACGAGAATGACGAGCAGTAGGCGGCGCGTGAGCGTCGCAACACATCCTTCCGCAAAGGGCTCTGCCACAACTGCATGCAGCCGGGCCACTTTAGGGCTCAGTGCCCTAAGGCTGCTAGTGGTGGACAAAAGGTTGCGGTGTTAGCTACAGTAGTAGCACCTCGTAGGGATGGTGTAGCAGGAGGCCGCGGACAGGGCCGTGGACAGGGTCGCGGTCGCGGCAATGGGCCCGGCCAGGGTAACGGACAAGGCCGTGGGACGGGTTTCCCCACCCCCGAGTGACGTCAGTGGGGACCACTCAGGGGTAAAACTGGATCACGAGTGTGGGTTCATGTTTTCAGATGAGGATGTTAAACAAGTTGAGTTTTTGACAAGTTCAAATTTCTCTGTTGTCTTCTCTCCTCTTGTTGAACCGCATTTGAAACTTGCAAACCGACATTCCCCACTAAACCTTGCATCTCCGGACGAGATGCATGATCGTACATGCTTAGTGGTGGCGACACCAACCACTGTGCAAGATTTGTGTGACACATTGATTGAAGCAAACGCCCTCAAAGCAGTGAGTTCAATCACGGTCGCAGTACCTTTAGTCGACGATTTCGACCCAGTCAAATTTGAAGACTGGAAGGTGCTAGCCGAATTCACACATGCCCACAAGATGTGGACTCTAGTGGGTGAATTATGGGAGTTGCGATGGCCGTTGTACAGATTCCGTGTTTATCACAAACTTGGCTTGCCGTCATTGAGTCTGTTCGCTCAAAAGAGTGGAGGTAACATGACGATGTAGTTCAAAGGACACCTAGCTGGTGCTCCCGTGAACGTACTTGCTGACACTAGGGGAGACGAATCTTTTGTTAGCTTTGAATTCACCCAACAGGTTGGCCTGAAGTACGGGCCATCGAATGGTGCAGTTGTTGTTGGTGACAACCGAACGGTACCCGTGATAAGTACTTGTAAAGCAAAAAATTGTATTCAAGGGTACACACAGAGTGTCACGTTGAAGGTACTCAACCTTCTTGACCCGTTTGACGTGGTGCTAGGAAATCCTTGGCTCTGTGAGAACAAGGCTCTAATGTGCTTTGATTCAAAGCATTTGATCCTCCGAAAAGGACAGCGCCGCTTTACGTTGATTCTGAGTACGGAATAATCACCAATCCGACTCAAAGTCAATGCCAGCTTGTCTACGATGTAGGTCAAGAAACGTATTCGACAAGGTTGTCGATACTTCTTGGCTCAGCTGCAGAAAATGGAGGAAAACGTGAAGGAAGACACGTCACAAGAGATCAAATCTCTATTGGCGGAGTTCTCGGATGTATTCCAAGACCCACCGGCTTGGCTTCCACCAGAAAGACACATGGGCCACACAATTCCGCTGCAACCGGAGGCAAATCCTCCGTTCAGACCCATGTATCGCGTTAGTCCAGTAGAAAGACGAGAGGCCGAATGCCAAATCAAAGAGTACCTTGCAAAAGGGTGGATCGAGCCAAGTAGCTTGCCGTACTGTGCGCCGATCCTTTTTGTGAAAAAAAGGACGGTGGTTTACGCATATGCGTGAATTACCGGGCATTGAACAAGCTGACGATGAAAAATCGATTCCCCTTACCACGAATTGAGGACCTTTTTGACCAACTCAAAGGCGCAAAAGTGTTTTTTTTTCCTTGGATTTATCTCAAGGGTACCATCAAATCCGCATCACGGAAGATGATGTGTCCAAAACCGCGTTTTGAACGTACATGGGACACTATCAGTTTTGAGTGCTATGCTTTGGGCCTACAAATGCCCAGGCAACCTTCCACGGAGAAATGAACCGAACGTTCGGCAAGCAACTCGGACAGTTTGTCTTGGTTTACCTAGATGACATTTTGGTTTTCTCCAAATCAATGGAAGAGCACATAGAACATCTACGCAAAGTTCTCGCAATCCTTCGGGAACAGAAGTTCTATGCGAAAGTGAGCAAGTGCAAGTTTGCACAAGATGAGCTTGAATACATTGGACACATCGTCGGGAAGGACGGCATCCGTGTCGACCCAAAAAAGGTCCAAACCGTTGTGGACTGGCCACGTCCCAAGATTGTTGGGCAGATTTGGTCTTTCCTCGGCCTTGCAAACTACTTTCGACAGTTAATGCAAGGGTATTTGACCCTGGTAGCACCGCTAACCAGGCTCACGCAAAAAGACGTGCGTTGGGAATGGACACCTAATTGCGAGAACGCTTTTCTCAAAGTTAAAGAGTTCCTATCCATGGTGCTATCCTAGCTCTGTCGGATCCATTGCAACCGTGGGAGGATCGATGTGATGCGTCTGTAGTAGGACTCGGAGCCGTCCTCATGCAGAACGGTCACCCAGTTGCGTATGAGAGCTAGAGGCTCATTCCCATGGAAACGTGGTACACGACTAGGGATTCAGAGCTCCTTGCCGTAGTACATGCTTTCAAGATGTGGTGTTGCTACCTCGAGGGTGCTAAAAGGGGGTGTGACGGTCGTGACCGACCATAATCCATTGGTGTCTTTCCAAACGCAACCGAACCTGTCAAGACGACATGCGCGTTTGAGCGAATACTTGAGCCGATTGTCGTTCACATGGGAATATTGGCCAGGACGCATCAATGTGGCCGATCCACTAAGGCGACAACGTTTGGAAATCAAAGCAACCACCGAGGTCAGTGGGTGTTTTATGGCCATTGCAACAGCAACAGTACAATCAACGGATCCCCCTGCACCTCTGCGGCTACCAGCACGATAGATTATCCATTACAACGGTTTTGTAAACAGGATCTGGATGGGATACTGTGTGGATTCTTGGTTTGAAGAATCTCAAAATCCGGACAAGCATGGTTTGGTGGAGGCCGTAGGAATCTATTGGTCGGAGAACAAGTTGTTGTGCCAAACTCGAGAGACCTTCGAGCAAATGTTATCTTCCAGTTCTACGACCCGCCGGTCGCAGGTCATGTGGGACCCCGAAAGACTGGACAGGCACTCTCGGACCACTATTGGTGGCCAGGGTGGAGTGTCGATGTCCAGAAGTATTGTATGACATGCGACCCATGTCTTCAGAATAAGGCTAGTAACAAGAAGCCTGCTGGACTCCTCCAATAGCTTCCCATTCCTGGGACTCCATGGGAGTGCGTCAGCATGGACTTCATTACTAGTCTTCCGGACACGGCCCCTGGCCACGATGCAATACTAGTGGTTGTGGATCATTTGACGAAGATGACACACTTCATTCCTACAACCAGTGATGTGAACATAAAGGATACCGCTTGCCTCTTCTTTGAGGGTGTCATGAAGTACCACGGCTTGCCGTTGCGCATTATCTCCGATCAAGATAAAAACTTTGCTAGTAAGTTCTAGAAAAAGATGCACAAGTACTTCGGCAGTGAATCGCAAATGTCGACAGCATTTCACCCTCAAACCGATGGACAAACAGAGCGCATGAATCGCACTCTGGAGCAAATGCTCCGCATGTACGTGGACTGTGCCATGCATGATTGGGACGAATTCCTAGCACCGGCGAAGTTTGCGTTGAACAACTCGGTGAATGAGTCCACACAGTTCACACCGTTCGTGTTGAATAGTGGTCGGCATTCAGTGGTACCCTCTTCATTGGTGAAGAGTGGGAGTACAGAAGGGTAGGTTCCTTCCACTGAAGCCTTTGCCGAGCGCATCAACTCCTTGTTACAGGAGGCGAAGGGTCACCTTCAAGCAGCTCGGCAGCGACAAAAGGCATATTCCGACAAAGGTCACTGGGAGGTCTCATTTGACATCGGTGACAAAGTGCTGCTCAGCACTAAAAACCTTCGGTTGAAGTTGCCAGGGGAAGGAAAACTTCTACGGAAGTGGATTGGGCCGTTTTGAATTGTGGCATGCATCGGGCCAGTGGCATACCGATTGCTACTTCCGCCGAGTATGAAGATACATGACGTGTTTCATGTGAGCCTGCTAGCTCCATACACGGCAGATGGAACCGTTCAGCCAACGCCAGCAGTCCTTGCTGCGAACTGCCAATACGAGGTCCTTTGCCTACTCCAGCACAGAGAGCGTACTCTTCGGTCACGCGTTGTTAGGGAGTACCTCGTTCATTGGGCTGGTTGTGGACCTGAACATAATTCATGGGAGCCCAAATCTCGGTTGCCCACAAGGGTGGTCAACGAGTACTAGAGCGAGCTTGCAGCTCGCATAGATCGACGCGTGGCAGGAAGAACCACCTGAACGCGGAAAAAATGAACAACATTCCCATAGGGAAGTATTTATGGACAGCGACCATAGGAGGTTGGGGACGCTCAACATGGTTGTCGCGCAGACGCTCCAGCCTAAAGGGGGGAGGCCGCTAGCCGTGCTAACCTACAAGCTGCAGCTTAGGTCTATGTACCATGCACGTGTTCATGTCTAGCTGGTGATTGAAATAATCAATTTTCTTTCACAATGTTGATGACTCACTAACTGACAATCATGCTTGTTGTTCATGAACCGAGACAGTTCATAATGAGTGGGGAGGAATGTAGCGGGAGGGCCGGTTCGGCCCTCCCTCCTCGCGGAAGGGAGGGGTGGTTGCGCACCACCCCTCGCTTCAGCGACAGCTGGCCGGCGGCCAGCACTTCGCTGGCCACCGGCCAGCTCGCTGCCGGCCGGCTAGACGGCCGGCGGCCGGCCAAGCGACCGGCTGGCCACCGGCCGGCCAGCCGCCAGCCGCCGATTGCGGCCTCAGCCCGATCGGCGGCTGAGAGGCCACGAGGGCCTTGAGGGCAAGGCCTCGTGGCCTTGTGCCCTCGCCCCCCCCTCGCCCTCCCTGCAAAACAAGCAAGCGAGGACGAGGGATAGGGGGAGCGAGGGTGCGGTTGAGAGAGCTGGCGCGAAATCGCCAACGTGCCTTGCACGGGACGATTTCACGCCAGAACGGCAAAACGTAAGTTAAAGTTCTTTTGCGACAAAATTCAACATAAAATAAACAATATAACTCATGTGAACACACGAGTTTGAGGTGAAAACCCCTGGTTTGGGTCCTAAAACCAGGGGTTTTGTTAAAAACGGAAATTGGCCTCCGGAGACTCGAAACATTCGAGTCTCCCTGCTCTGGGTCGTTGATGACAATTTTCCCTCAGTCCTACGAAGGGGGTAAATCCCTGACGCAGACTAAGAACGCCATTCTGTGAACTCCGACGACGGATTCAGAGCAGGAGTTGGAAACTCAGCCCGTTACAGCTAGACATCGTTGAGGGTGCCTCCACATCCACTAGAGCCAATAAGCACTTTGTACTCATGGAGGTACGAGTGTGTTTTCAAAACCGGATAATCCCTAGATAGCTTGTCCTACTATGGCTGCTGCTTGTGACGGTGCTTGTGGGAGAGCTCAGCCAGCTCATGATGAGGATGGAACTGAAAGTACCGGCTGGTTTGACGATCCACAGGTCCGTAATGTTCGTCGTTATCCTGAGTCCTCTACTTCATGTCTTGAAGAGGTAGAGTGTTCTATTGCATGCTGTTAAATATCAATGACTGGCCGTGAGCCAATTTGCGCCTAGATCATTGACTCCGGTACCACCCATCACATGACTTGCCGTGGTAATGAATTTGTTGTGCTCAGTCTTGTTCCATCGGTTTAGCCCATTCGCAAAGGATTTAGTTCATTTTTTCATGTCCATGGAGTTGAGATTGTGTGGTTTGACGGTCTGGTTCCTTGTACATTTATAATGTCCTCTTTGTCTCTGCTCTTAAACTGCTTGCTCTTTAGTCGTCCATGCACCAGGATGGGCCTCATTGTCGAGCACTCTGCAGACTTTGTCACCGTGACTACTCTAGACACCCATACCACTGTTCTTCGTACCTCTGTTATTGATGACATGCATTGTGTGTGTCATTTTACTCTCTCTCTCTCTCTCTCTCTCTCTCTCTCTTTCCTCTCCTACTCCCTCTTCAGCACGTGTATGGGTCACTAGTGTTCGCTTCCTTGAGCACCAGCACTTGCTGCATCGTCACCTGTCTGATGTGAACTCGGACTCTTTATCCAAGCTCACTCAGACACATCCAGCTCTCAGTCTTGATGCTGTCTCCTTTGAGAAGCCACCCAAGACCGATTGTCTTTTTTGCACCCAGGGTAAGATGCATCGTCGCTCTTACTCTGACTACACTTCTTGTGCATTACACCCTCTACAGTTGGTCTACTCGGACCTCCATGGTTCTCTTC
>SZWC01007687.1:9880-21929 GCA_023375785.1 Penium margaritaceum | reverse complement strand
TCTCTCTCTCTCTCTCTCGATCTCTCGATCTCTCTCTCTCTCTCTCGATCTCTCGATCTCTCTCTCTCTCTCTCGATCTCTCGATCTCTCTCTCTCGATCTCTGTCTCTCCCCTTCTCTCCTAGTCTCCCTCTCTTCCTCGCTTGCTCTCCCCTTCTCCCTTTCTCTCTCCTTTCCTCTCTCCCTCTGCACATCCCACGGTATTGTTCAATGTCTGTGGGTGTCATCTGGAGTCCTTGTCGTGCCGGCAGTTTCACAGTACATGTCATGTCAGCCACAGATTGTGGCTGACATTTGTGCAACATGTGGCTGACATCAGTGTCACATGTGGCTGACATCAGTTTCACATGTGGCTGACATCAGTTTCACATATGGCTGACATCAGTTTCACATGTGGCTGACATCAGTTTCACATGCGGCTGACATCAGTTTCACATGCGGCTGACATCAGTGTCATATCACCTTGTCGTGCTGCAATGTAGTGCAGCGCTGCATGTCAGCCACAGGTGATATGTGATGTTGACATACCTCCATCTGGCCACTCCGACCCAAACCCCCAAGTTCCTCGTTTTTCTTCCCTGTCGATCCTACGCTACTGCAGCTGAGCCCTGCCATCGACGTCCCAGGCTTCAAGCTGGCCAAGCTCGCCAACGACACGGCGGTGCAGATCGGCACGCAGGGCGCCACCAACGGAGTGGGCGTCGACGTGCCCAACCTCTACCTCTCCGAAGACGGCGTAACGCTGGCGGTGCAGGGCGTGGACCAGGTCATCATGGCAGACAGCACCTGGCTCGCGTCCGAATGAGCAGGGCGCAGCAGCAGACGCCGCCAATGTCTGCTGGCCAATGCTGGATTGCCTTGTTGGATGCTGGGCGGAGCAGTGGGGCTGCATCCGCAGGACTCATTTCAGCTCTCAAGTTTCTTGGCATGCTGTGTTTGCTGGGTGGGGGATGCTACATCGGTTGTGTACGTGGGATGGTGTACAAAAGCTCTGTACACGGTNTTGGTTGCTGCAAATGGATTCGCACACGTCACGAATGCTGTCCAGAATGGTCCAGAGTGATTGCGCGCAGTGCCCTCTGACTCCTCCCTGTGTGGCATTCCTTGGGCCCCAACTGCCTTGCGCGTGAGAAATCCAGAATCCGCCTTTTCTTACATGATTTATGTTCAAATGTGCTCCTGTAGCTGCATCAAAACAAGTGAGGGAAGGAAAAAAACCCTCACTGCCTACCATGTAGTTTTTAGTGAAAGCTGATTGCGAGAGGCCAGGGATGGGGAGTGCCCACCAACAGCAAAACTCCACTGCCATTTTGCCTTCTTGGAGAAGCACCATCTCTGGGGTCACCCGAGCTCCATCCGTCTGAACCCTCACCATGGAATGTCATCAAATGTGCACGTCATTGTGAAGCTTCATGTTTTCTGTCTTGTAGGGTCCAGCCTGGATGTGTGCACCAGGGCGATCGGATCGTGTGGTTAACTTCCCGAGCGGGTGATTGATGCCACTTGATACCAATAAGCTCACAACCAGCCGAGAGAGCAGTCTCTACTTGATAGTGATGTACATTCCCAACTTTAGATGTTTGTTTTTTAGACGTTTTGCAAAACGTCTAAAAATTAAGTATCCACAACCAGCCGAGATAGGAGTCTCAACTTGATGGTGATGTACATTCTCATCTTTAGACTCTCCTTAACATCGTGGCTCATCATGTCTGAAAGGCGGCCCTCGGCAATCCAGACTAGAATCCATGGCCCACACCAAGGAGAAATCAATGTTTGTACATTGTGTGCTGCCCTGTTGCTAAGACGGTGGCTTGACGAAAAATCTGTGAGCATTGTACTCCCAATGTGTCACTTGGCCATCCCTAAAGAGCTCAAGGAAAGCATCAGCGTACATGGTCAGAGACACCATCCATAGCATTAGTTCCGTCACCATAGGAGGGCGTCGGCGAGCTTAATGTGGTCTGACCGGTTAATGTGTGACTTGACGTATTCCACCTAATGCGCTTGCCGCCAGTTGAAAATTGGCTGCATCTTGATTTGCTTAAGCGACTAGTGGCTTGAGTAGATCAAGCACTTCCAGGACTGGCGGCAGCATTCCTATTTCTTCAAGCTATTGGAAATAAAGTAGGGCATGCAAGCCCATGCAAAAACGAACATGAGCTTTGTGTGCGAGTGCAATGCAATATTGCAAAAACTTGGCTACGTCTGGAACGCATAACATGAAAGAACAAGGAGAGAGTACAAATGAGCCGAAACGCATCGACCGCGTCTTGCTGGTGCTGTCGTAGATGTTGGAGAAGCCTCGGGACACTCCGGAGACCCGTCGTGTCATCACGCCCTCCTCTACCATATACCACCAACGTGGGTGTATGGGTAATCAATCGGCATCAGTCGTGACGGGTCGAAGCCACACAAACCGACACTCCCTCTAGCTGACATGGCCGTCAATGTCAGAACACACAAAGAAGCTGAGGTGGTGAACAACAGCGTATGCAAAACCACGGTCTACACTAGTCAACCACACACATCTGCTGCCCGTCTAAGGTCTTCTCACGACACTGGCACATCATACCAAGTGTTCGGGTTTAGACCATGAGAAGAGTCATGCACACGCACACAAACCAGTGTAATGCACATCATACACATGTCAGACGGCAACAGAGTCTCCTCGTGACACTGGCGGTACCAGTGCCCAGGATTCGACCACTGCAAGCAATGCAACAGGTGTTTGTATGTCGACCACAATAGCACCATCAATAACACACAGGATCATAGGGGGTCTCCTCGTAACACGGGTGCAAATCACCACATGTCCGGGTCTCGACCACTATGAGAAAACCAGCTGGCATGCACATGCCACACACAGTATGGCCACACACCAAGACACAAGATCACAGGTCTTCTCGTGACACTGGTACAACCGACCAAGTGTCCAGGTCTCGACCAACAAAGTGCTACCATACAGTTGCAACTATGCAGGCACGTGGCATCAGCCACACGACGAATGTTGTAGTATGCTCATAGCAGAGCATGGACCCCTCACCATGCATCTCTTGTGACGGCCCATCAGGTCGAGGTCCACACAACACTCCCCCTGGACAGATGAACCTGGCGGCGATGTCCTCGATGGAAATACTGGTTTTGTAGCTGAACACATCCTGGGCAATGAATCATGTGGTCTCTCCATCATACAGAGATAGCTCCCCCTGTCATGTACGAGTCGGCTCCTAGCCTCAAAGACGAAGTGGTGTCTCCGGCTATGACTCCTCACGCCGCTGCTGCATCACATGGAGTGTACCAGTCCTCGCGTGATAGCTAAGGGTCCCAACTCAGAGTCTCTCCTCTTTCCTCTCTACCACGTTGCATCTGTGTACGCCAGAGGAAAGGAAATGGGTAAGCAACACGCGAGCGTGGATGAAGTGGCGGAGCTTGCCTCCGAGGCGAGATAGAGCATCCTAAGGCACAGGGGTGTACGACCACAAGAGAAGGGCCAGAGCGACGAACCGGATCACCACTCATGGACGAAGGTGAGGATGGAGTAGCATAGTCGGGTGGATGAATGTGCGAGATGGCAACACTAGACGAAGGAGCGATGACGGAGTTGACAAGGATGACGATAGCGGAAACTAAAGGCACACTCAGCTCTTGTGTAGTAGTGTCTCCATCGAATGTCATACTCAGAGCTGCTACATGATCCTCCCTGAGTATGGGTGTGCGAGATCCTGGTAGTGGAAAGCTCGTGCTGAGAGTACTGGTGCTCCCCTCCTCTGAGAATAGCTCACGCACTGCCATCATCTCCCATTGTAGCATCACTTCACACTCCTACAGGTAAGTGTAATCTGCCTCGCACATGTGGAGGTGGTCCATGTTTGCCTCGAGTAGGATAAACACTACCTCACTGGATGCTACACATGTAGACTGCAGAAATCGTGAGTACAGCTCCATCTACATCTCTCCTACTGAAGATGATGGAGCCGATGTTGCTGCATCCACCTTGGGGTCAACCAAAGTCGCAATATGTCGAGATGCTAGAACATCAAATGCAGCTGCAGATGTTGCATCCACACCATAGCTTGCGTCTGTCATACGATGAGGAATGAACAGTCGCATGTTGATAGAGAAGGAAAAGGAGGAGTCGTTAGATTTCGTGGAGCATGTGGAAACATTGTCCGTGAAGGTGCGCCACTCTCAGCGTTGATGTGATCAGCAGGGTCACCAACAGGTGAGCACGAGAGGGCTAAACTCAGCTCCTGCTGACGAGGTGACTCCATCCGCGTGTAGGGATCTGCTCCACTGTCCTCGACTACCACCATAGTGGACTAGGTGTACAGGACTCCGGCTCAACAATGATTGTCAAGGCGACCAGCAAGCGCAGCTGGCGCTCACATATCGTCTCGTCAGGAAGGCTAGTTGCTGCCACTTGCTCGATAATGGAGTGAGGACCACCATCTGACTCCGTCATGTGTGTCGCTGCTCCGTCGTGTGTACGTGAACCCATAGACTCTGGGAACATGGGGGACTCCTTACGCTGAAGCTGGTCCTTAGGTAGCGTAGATGACATGGTGGAGCCTGCTATGCCTGCTGGAGCACATGTCCCAGTGACATCTTCGAGAATTGCTGCTCTCAAGAATGCCTCAACCTCTAAAAGACCAGCCGGCCGACTCTGCTCATGCACTACGACCGCTGTTGGGCTGATGTGCATGTCGTGCGCCAACGCTCCCGGAAATCCGTCTGGGGCATCTCGATTTGCACGATACTCCTGTGCCACCGCCAGACCGCTACCGGTCAGAGGTGCGAGTGGCATCGCCCAGGCACGCGGGACCTGCACTCCTCCTCATGCAACCTGGTGTTGAAGAACATCCGGCTCCTGCCCCAACCTATGTCAACCTTGATGATATGCATGTCCCAAGCACTCCATCCTCCACCGGAGTGATGTAAGTCTGCTGCACACTCTCCCCCAAAAGTCCCGTAGACGCATTCCGATCTGTGCGGGACTTCTGTGCCAGCGCTCGGTTGCCACCGGTCGGAGCCGCTAGTGGCACTACCCAGGGACGTCGTGCCTGCGCTCCTCCCGATGTAACCTGTTGCTGTAGAAGATATGGATCCAGCCCGGACGTGGAAGTCAAGCTCAATGACATGCAAATCTCTACCATGACCGTCATGTCGGGATTGGACTACACGTCATGTGCTGTCGTAGTATCGTCTGAACCTGCCTGAGCTGATGCGCGGGTACCACGACCAGGTGCGAGTGCGGATCCTGTCGTTACAATCACAACAGGAAATGCACGGTGACCACACTCCCCCTCGACAGTTACAGTAACGGAAGCCGAGGAGGTGGAGGATGTATCAAAAGCGGTGCAAGCACGACGTGCGGAGCACTGCCGCCGACGCCGCGGGGACACACGATTGGAACGACTATATGAAGGCAGGTCATCGGGCGGTGGCGTCGTGGTCATAGGAGAGTGGAGGATCGAAAGGATGGTGGCAGCCTGGGACTGGCTGGCAGGTGGAGCTGGAGGGACACAATCAAATGAGGAAGGAGGAGAGGATGAAGGAGATGTGATCAAAGAGGCCTTTGACAAACTAGTAACAGACCCACGCTCAGTGACGAGGAGGTCACAAAGCCGCTGCACCATCTGCCTCAGGTTGTGGATCTCGGCAAAAATTGTTGCCAGAGGTCCATCTAGAGGATCTACCAACACTGGAAGATCCGTATGCTGTGGAGGACGTAGGCTTAGATGAGGTTAAAGCCAAGGTGGATGCCAGCTGCGAGGGCGCGTCCAGCAGCGACGCCAACCATGACGTCCATCACCACAGTAACAACAGGCGAACGTGCAAGGCGCCTACTCAAATGTCTACACACTCATCTCGTGCGCTGGACGATGGATAGGTACTAAGGGCACCTGCTCCCGATGGTAACTACCAAGCCATGGGAGAGAATGAGACCAGTAGGTACTGTCACTCCCGGAAGTCACGGCGTCGGGGTCAGCAAACGTGACCAGACGGAATGAGCTGCACCACCACAGTATGCCCGGAGAGTGGAGTCTCAATAGCTGCGGCTACTAATGCTGCTACCACTAATGGAGTGAATACTGCTCCAAGAATAGGACGGGTGGTAGCTGCAAGTGTGGTTGCTTCTCCAATCGGTAGACGACCATGTTCTCGGAGATGCACAGACTCGAATCCATCGTTGATCCTACGGAGTGAACTGCACGCACCAATCCACGGGTCCCAGGGAGACGCCGATCCATGACACGTCTCGAAACAGAGATCGACGCCGACAGCACAATCCGTAGTTGGTTCGGAGGGCAAAACTGCTAGCGCTGCTGCATCCGCCGCTGATGTTGTAGTGGTTGCTGCTACTGCAGCTGTCGGTGAGATGTCAGGCTACTCTATGGCCCCGCACGATTGTTTTTTGTCTCTTGTCCTCACCCCGGTTTCTTTTCTTTGCCCTCACGCTCCACCCTTTTTTTTCACTTTCCCCTCTTCTCCCTTAGCCCCCTTTTTTTCCTCTTTTCCACTCGCTTTCAGGTGCATCCTTTTTGTATTCTTTTTCCCCTCTCCCCCTTTCTCTATTGCCCCTCATTTGGAACAATGGAGAAAGTAAAGGAGGGGAGGGGTTGAGGCGGGGGGAGAGGGGGAGGGGGCTGGCCCTCCCTCTTGTGCACGGTTGCTCGCTCGCTTGCTCGTGCGAGCGAGTGAGGTGGGTGGGAGCAAGCGAGGTGGGTGGGAGCGAGCGAGCGGAGGGGGGGAGGAGGGGGTGGTCAGTCCCTTCGCCACCGGCCCCCCTTTGTCGGTCCGCTGACGGGGCCGACGGGGCCGACGGGGCCGAGGGGGCTCACGGGCCCGACGGGCCCCCCTCCGAGGGCCACCCCCTGATGGGGCTCAAGGGGGCCCCTCCAAGAAGGCAAGGGGGGCACTCACAAGAGGGCTGCAAGGCCCTCCTTGCTGCGGCAGCAGCAACTGAGCAGCAGTGCAGCTCCTGCGGTTGCTGCTGCTACTGCTGCTGCTTTGCGCAGCAACTGCTGCTACTGATTGCTGCTGTCGTCGCTGTTGCTGCTGCTGCTTGCTGCTGTGCACCGTTGCTGCTTGCTGCTGCTACCGCTACTACTGCTGTTGTGCGCCGCCGCTGCTACCGCCGCCGCTACTGCTGCTACGTTGCAAAGTAGCTTCTGCTACTATTGCTGCTTGCTGCTGTCGTAGCTGTTGCTGCTGTTGTGCGCCGCCGCTGCTGCCGCCATTGCTGCTACTGTTGCTCTGCGATACAGCAGCTGCCGCTGCTGCTATAGCTGCAGGCAAAGCTGTTGCGAATTCTGTCGCCCGTGGCTGCTGCTGCTGCTACCGCCACTACTGCCGTTCTGAGCGGCTACTCTACCGCCACTCCTCCTGTCGCGCGGCAAAGTAGCTGCCTCTGCTGCTGTTGATGTGTCTGCTACCGCTACCACTATTGCTGCAACAGCCGCTGCTGCTGTTCTACGCTGCTCACCGCCCCTTTGTGTATGAGTGCAATGCAAAACGGCAAAAATATGGCTACGTCTGGATCGCATAATATGAAAGAACAAGGAGAGAGTGCAAATGAGCCCCTAGCTGGCTTATGTAGGGGCACCGGAAGCTAGCTGCACTGGGCCCCGTCACCCCCACTAAACCCAAACGAGTCAACGGTGAGAACACACTGCGTACACCACGATAGCAATCAACAGTGGCCTCCTCGAGGCATTGGAACAGCTCTCCGAGTGCCCGGGTCTCGACCACCAAGAAAACACGAGCAACACTAGAAAATGACAGAATCAGCGTCCAGACATCATGCACGGCTTTCCAAACATCGGAAGCACTACTACAGCCACCGGGTCTCCTCGTTGCACCGGTACAGTCCACCGGGTGCGCGGGTCTCAACCCACCGAGAAAAATCTCCTAGCTCCCGACAAGCCCACAGGGCTACCGGAACGCATCGACCACGTCTCACCGGTGCTGTCGTAGATGCTGGAGAAGTCTTGGGAAACTCCAGAGGCCCGTCATGTCGTCACGCCCTCCTCTACCATACACCACCAACGTGGTATATGGGTAGTCCATCGGCATCGGACGTAACGGGTGGAAGCCACACAAACCAACACAAGGCGGCTACTACGGCCAGTATCTCCTCATTGTGGGTGGGTTAGTTTTCCTCAACACCGCGTAACTTGTACCCGTATCAGGCAACTGGCTGCGACCAGTTTCAAAAGTCCTGCAAAAGATTACAATGTCTGAGGCATCCATCGTCATCTTAAACTCTCAGACACTGTCGGCCAAGAGCAAGAGCTCGTACACCAGAGCGCTAATGAGATTCTCAAAGGTATCTTGTTTGCTAGCCTCCCGACTCAAATAACGATCCTTATGATTGAGGTTGGATAGTGGCGTTGACACTCCACATAGCTGAGTATGAATCTATTTAAGTAGTTACAAGGTCCAAGGAACACTTACACACTACGCACATTGCATGATGTGCAACCATTACTCAATGGCCAATGTCTTGTGTGGATCCACGGCATTCTCCCTATCGCCAACGTTGTGTTCAAGTGACTCAACTTTCCCCCTTGCAAAACTACATTCGGAGAGCATTGAAAAAGACTACCTTACAGCTCATATGAATCCTAGAATATGACCCAGATTTTGGCAATTTTAATTCCTTCTGATGAGGTTTGTTTGAGATCCTACCCAACTTGATGTTCATCTAAGTCCATGGTATAAGGACGCGAACTGTGACTTGCCACTGGTGCATGCACATACAAGACGTAGCAATTTTGGATTTAATGACTGGGAATTTTCAAGCACTACCAATCTTCCTCTCTTCATTCTCTTCATGCAAAGTTGAACCTGCTACTGCTGCACTTCCATTTTGCCCTCTCTGATTCTGAACTTTGAGACAATAGAGCCCAGCCTAACAGAAATAAATGAAAAGAATACTGAACATCGTACCTATGGCAAACAAGGACTATAATGTTGAACATCGTACCTATGGCAAACAAGGACTATAATGTTGAACATCGTACCTATGGCAAACAAGGACTATAGGAACAGTAAGGTAATGCTATGTCAGACAAAGGAATGTTTCCAGGTGACACCACCACAATTTTGTCTGAGGAAATCATGAAAATGTTGTTCATCACCACCATGTGATGGAAATCGGGGCAGCCCTCAAGGAGGTGATCGGGCTCACTAAGAGCTGCCTTGGCAGGACCAACTTTTTGTGAGAGGGAGTTGCAGGTTGCACGGATAGAATGTATGTAAGCATACATCGACCTTGAGGTCGCCATTCGTAAATGCACATGTCACATCCATTTGGTGTACCTCTTAGTCCATAGCATATTCAAAAGCCAGGATCGCTTGGATGAATGGGGAATTTGCGACAGGCATAAATGTTTCATCGTAATTGACACCCTCAGTCTATGAATTTCCCTTTTGCAACCAGCCGTGTGTTGTACCTGAGAAATTTACCATCCACACCACGCTTGTGGCGGAAGATCCACTGGCATACAATCACCCACATGCCGCACCGAGCTTTCTTGAGTTTCCAGGTGCTCTTCTTCATGAGAGCACCATACTCCTCATCTGCTGCGGCATGAAAATCTATCACCTTGGTGCTGCACATGGCTTCAATGAAGGTGGCTGGGTCATTGGTAATGGTGACAAAGAAGAGTACGTGATCAGAGGTCTTTGTTGGTGGTGGAGTGGTGCACAGGTTCAGCCATCTCTCTTATTGTACCTGCTCCTTTGTGAATCTCTCGAAACAGTAGCTGCTCCTTGCTGTCGTTAGTATTCTTGTTGGGATGTGTAGACCTTCCTGGGAGCTGCTGTGCATTGATTTGCTGTTCCTCCTCATGTGATTCAATTGCTGGTTCCTCCTTCTCAGCTGCCTCTACTTCCTTCTCATCGCTACAATCACTACCATCTCTTGTACCATCCTCTTCTGCTACTAGTTCTTCTCCTACCTCTGGAACAAGTGCATTAGCAAGTAGAACTGCAGATATACAGATCAAGGTCCAGCTGTTCACATCCTCTTGATAGACCACATCACGGCTGTAAATTATTTTGTGTGTGGCAAGGTTGTAGAGGCGGTATTCCATGGTGTCCTAGCCGAGGAAGGCTACCTTCACTTACTTAACATCCAGCTTGTTTGGCTGCCTGAAGGAGTTTACATGAATGCTCCACACTTGAAAGCTTTCAGGTACATCACTGTCGGCCCCCGCCTCATCCATGCTTCCTCCAGTGTCATCAGCGGCACGAGGTGTGTGGGGCTCATGTTTTTTAGGTACACGGCGTTGTTGACTGCTTCAGCCCAGATGTTTGGTGGGAGCTCTACGCTTTGGATCATTCTATGAACATGCTACATGAGAATGGAGTTTGCACATTCAGCGACTCCATTCAGCTGCGGTGTTCCAGGTGGGGTGACCTCGTGCCGGGTCTCGCAATGCTTGGAGAAGCTACAGAAGTCATTGGAGATGTGCTCTCCTCCACTGTAGATGTGAAGCACCTTCGACCACCTACCACTCGTATTCCATGCAGCAGCAAGCCACACCTTGAAAGCATCAAAGCACTCATCCTTTCCGCCCAAGAATGGAACCCATGTCTTCCTCGACTTGTAACGTGGAAAAGTACAAACTCCTACACAAGGACTGTGATGGCATGGGACTGCATAAGTCAAAGTGAACAAGTGAGAGAAGCTGAGCCACCACTTTGCCTTACCCAATGAAAGGAGAGTGGGTTTTCTTCCCTTCAACTCATCTCTCACAAGCCGATGCACCACGCTGCTTCACCCCCTTGAGCTCCAGGCCATGGACCATCAGCTGTAGGGAGGAGATGGCGCCAAAGCCAAGGTGACCAAGACGATGGTGCCACATGCCGCTATTGTGTTTTTCCTCCTTTTCATCCAATGCTGAGTCTGCTTCCTTCTCTGAAACCGCATAGAGGCAGGAAAAACCATCCTCCTTGTCCGCTTTTGCAAGACTACGGCCTGCACAAGCAGAGATGGTACAGCCACCATTCCTGAATTGAGCCTGCATGCCTTCAGAAATGAGAGAGGAAACAGAGACAAGGTTATCTGTCAACCCTGGAATATGGAGCATTCCCTTCACATGAAGTTCTATGTGCTTGCCCTCAACAGAAGCACAAAGCAGATATCTCCATCCTCAACCACCCTTTACACAAGATTGTCCCCCATGTACACCGGAAGAGGTTCAATGGCAGTGTAGACAAAAAACCACTCGTAGTAACACATCATGTGCCACGTGGCTCCCGAGTTGATGATTGAGAACAAGGTAGTATTTCAAAGACATGCACTATCCCAATGGTGGTCACATATCCACTCTTCCAATGTGGTGAACTTGCGTGCGAGTTGGAGTAGTTTCCCACTCCCAATCCAACTGCAAGGTCCGTCTTCTTCATCCAGGATTTGTGTGTCCAATGGCCCAGCTTCTTGCATAAGTGGCAGTTTCCCTTCTTCTTCCCTCCTATGCCATTGCCTCTGGTTGGTTCAGCACCACCCGCTTGACCAGAATTGGTGATGAGATCAATGTCCAGTCCTCTTCTGCCATCATATCCCTTGCGACGTTACTCCTTAAGTAGTCGACTCTCCTCCACATCACTGAGGGAGATCTTGTTGCCACACTGGTCTAGAGCAACAATGAGAGGAGTGTAGCTGCTAGAAAGGCTAGAGATGATGGTTAGCATGCGTACACACTCGTTGATAGGATCCTTGATTTCAGCAAGCTATTGAGAGAGAGACTTTGCCATGTTGATGTAGTCAATTGTAGATCCAGTCTCATCCATCTTCACAGTGTGAAGGTGACGACGCAACTGCATATTCATGAGGATTGAATTGGATGTACAAGTATAATAAAGTTTCCTCAAAACCTCCTTTCGCTTGGCCAGAGACAAGGAGTTGTTGCTGCTTGATGAAGTAGAGGTACATGGTAGCGAGTGAGCGGTCACGCTTCTTGCGGTAGGTATGGGCCTCACCAGGGGGGAGGGAGGGAGAGAGAGAGAGAGAGAGAGAGAGAGAGAGAGAGAGAGAGATA
>SZWC01007686.1:40339-116903 GCA_023375785.1 Penium margaritaceum | reverse complement strand
GAAGTCAAGAAGGCAGGGGAGCGCGAGAGCACCGATGGACCCAGAGAAGTGTGCAAGAGCCTCACCCTCTGGCTTGATCTCAGCAACAGCCGGCAACACGACAAACTGGTCCACCACTGCCTCGCCGCGCGTGCTGACGTTGGCAGAGATCACGGTGAGGTGGTGCTTGTGGAACGCCCGCGTCAGATCACACAGAAGGCCCACGCGGTCCGGACAGGACACCTCCACGCACACTCCCTGCACTTGCACAAGCAGGCAGGTTCAACGACATCCACCAGGCAGAGTGAGCACGGCCGGCATGGAAAAACAGCAGAGAATTCTAGCAGCGCGTGAGCGCCAAGGGCATGCACCATCAGTGGATAAACTGAGAGGGCCAGGAGTGCGTAAATTGGTGGAACGCAACCATAGCAGGGCCGGTCAACCCTTCCCTGTGCACCATTCACCGTCTTCCACGGCCAGGGAGACACCCCATCACGCAGACAGACCAACAGGCTCCACTGGAGACATCTTCATACAGACAAACAATGACGATCACAGCACCCTTTCCTTCTTCAGCGGGGAGCCCAGCCTTCGATTCAACATCTGGGCAGCCTTGGATCAGCATGATCACCCGCACAGCAGAATGTCCCTCACCTCCGGCTGCCTGCGGTGGATGGCCGCACCCAAGCACTTGGCTATATGCTGCTTCTCCTCGTCATCCGTCAGCCGCTGCCCGTCAAAGCGTCGAATGTAGTACTCCTGCGGTGTCAAAAAAGCGAAGGCACAGCCACACAAACACAGGGACTGCTGGGTCACGCACATAGGCTCTCCACAGNGGGGGGGGGGGGGGGGGGGGGGCACACAGGAAAACGCCTCAAATTCTGCTCAAAACATGGGTGAAAAGGTAAAAGACACAGCAAAAGCATGGGTCTCCCAACCTTCCCCAAAACACCTGCCTGCCTCACCTGTGAGGCCATCCCGTTCGCCGAGTTAATGGTCCCGTGGTGCACCACGTACTCCATGTCCGTCAGCGTGCACACACAGTCAAACAGGAGCTTGGGCCGGTCGGGGCACTGGATGCTGATCAGAGTGTACCCAGTTGCACTGCTGTCGCCCACGTGCACCTCCACCCTTACCTTCTCCACCCTCTCACCACTCCCCATTCCCGCCAAGCCTGCACTCGTGGCTTCGTCCGCTATGCACGGCGCTGAAGAGGAGCACGTGCGCAGAGGGGACGAAACTGGGCTGCCCCTGGCCACCCTCTGCCCCCCCAGCCCGTGAACCAGCATGCCAGAGCCTCCGTGCACGCTCGCCGACTTGACTTGCATGGGAGCGCAAACACTTCCCTCCGGGCCGTCATCATCGCCGTCGCCTTCTTCCTCCTCTTCCTTCAAGACGGTGTGGGACTCGTGCGACAGCCGCGACGGCATGGGCACTCCCCAGTCCAACATCGCCCACCGCTGCTGATGCTCCTGCTCCAGCAGCTCCTGCTGCCGCCTTGCTCGCTCTTGCATCTCCTGCGCCGATGGGCTCCCCCTTGGAGAGATTCCACACTCTGCCACGCAGTGACTTTCTTCCGAATGACCCTGGCCCTCATCCGCTCCCTGGTCGTCCCTCTTTTGCCCTTCGCAGCCTGCCTCGTAGTCCTGGCTGGCGGCAAGCAGCAGGTGCAGCCGTCTCTCCACTTGCGTCGACGAAGGGGAGGCCATGAGCCCCAGTCCGTCACACCCAGCATGGCTGCTGGCACTGCTGCTCCTGCTCATCCCCCCCGGCTTCCCCGCCACAGCCGCAGCTGCCACTGCTGCTGCTCCTGGCGTCATCACCAGCAGGTCGTCCTCCTGCGACGCCCACACCAAGCAGGGCGCAGCAGCCACGCCAGATAAGCTCCCTCTGCAGCTCCCCGTCTCCACAACGAGGGGCGGAAGTGCCCTGGCTCTGTCTTCCATTGTGAGGCTCCCTACACCTTCACCCAACGCAGATGCCAATTGGGCACCGGAGGCTGCAGCCAGCCGCTCACCGGACGCATCACTGTCCCCCGCAGGTGGAGAGCCACCACCTCCTGCATTCCGTCGGACCTCTGAGCCACTGGTTTGCTTGCCGGAGCCAGTTCCTGAGGCGGCTGTCCCCGCAGATCTGATGAGGTCCAGCCTTTCCCTGCTCTGCTCTGCATTTGGTAACGAGTGATTCTCCAATTGGTCTGAGAGCAGGCCTGAGACTATCCTGGATGCCAATGCTCCTCCCTCGGTGGGTCGACCATACTCTGGATTCGCGTGCTGCAGTAGCTCCTGCTGCTGCTGCTGCTGCTGAACCACCTTGCTGATTTCAGCAGTGATGCTCTCCACCCTCGCTGGGTCATCCACCCTCCTCCCGCTTGCCGCGTCCGTGATGTGCACGACTGCAGCCACATGGCGGTTGTGGGTCCACATCTCCGCATCCACCACATTGCACTGCTGCGCCGCCAGAACAGCGCTAACATCGCAGAGAAACCCGGGCCGGTCGGCCCCCATCAGCTCGATCGTCATGCACGGCGCCACAGTGGGAGTGCCCGAGGGCACAGAGGTGGCCAGGGCAGAGCCAGACGCATTCGGTTTCAGGCATCCGGCGGCTGCTGCCGCACTCCCCGCCGCCACCATGCCCGCTGCCGCAGCTGCTGAAGCAAGCGCAACTGACGGATGGGAGGACGAAGCTCCACCCCTTCCCACTTCCGAAGCAGTTACTGCAGGCTGGTGCGATGGACCAGCAGCCAGTCCTGGAGACAGCATTGCAGGGGAGTGTCGACTGGAGGCGTAGGCCGAGGAGGCAGAGGACGAGAGAGGGGACGGGCTCGCACTGTACGACGGAGCCATGTGGAAAAGCGTTGAGGTAGGAGTTGTTCCTGGATGGGCGGTAACAGACGGCACTGCACCGAGGGCCTGCAAGCCGGTGTCCAAGAGGAACCAGAGACCGGACATTGCACACATGGAACCGAGAGACATCAGACACACACGTATGAGTGAGTGGGTGCCGGGCCCACGGAATCAGAGAGTAAGAAGCACAGCTTAGCAAACCCGGGACCTGGTTCAGTAATGCAGGAAGGTGAAAGTGCAACCGCGCAACAACGAACCTCCATGAGACAAGGCTCACAGCTTCACACAGCTCACGTTGGACAGAAAACCCGTAGAGAACTGTGAGATATTCCACTCACAGGGAGAGAGAGGGGAGGGGAGGGGAGGGGGAGGGGGTACGTTCACAATCAC
Source organism: Penium margaritaceum (assembly GCA_023375785.1). NCBI lineage: Eukaryota > Viridiplantae > Streptophyta > Zygnematophyceae > Desmidiales > Peniaceae > Penium > Penium margaritaceum. The sequence goes on along the minus strand of SZWC01007686.1, from coordinate 113,688 downwards.
GGGAAAGATATTCCTCATCTTCACCTGCTGAATGTAGGCCATGAGCAGAGGGTCTTGAAGCTTGCACCCGTGCTGGTCAGTCACGTGGAATTCTGTTAGGCCCAGAGCACACCATCATCAGCGCCAGCGCAAAGCATGCAGTGGCAGCAGGGGTAGCAGCAGCATCGGCGGCAGCAGCGCAGAATGTAAAGCAGCAATCCCCAGCAGCACCGCCCGCAGGCAACCCATGGCATAAGCCACAGAAGCAAAGCAGGCAGCAGAATATCCAGAAAAGTTTCTGGGAGGCGTCAAACCAATGGGATGAAGAAAAGGGCGGGAAAGATTTGAGAGAAGGGGAGGGAAGCACTTGACGCGCACATTCAGCTCGAAGAGCGCAACTAGCCTGCAACCACACCAGACAGAAAAGCACACAGAAGGCAGGAAGACATACTCAAAAGAGGTGCCTGCCGGTTTACTGTCGGTTGAAAAACAAGAGGAAAAAGAGGGAAGTGAGTGAACAAAAGAGGTGTGAAGAGGGGAACCTTCTGAAAAAAAAACAGTGTGAGGGAAAAGGAGAACAGGGGCCTGTAGCATGAGTGCAGGCGGGTTTTGGGAGCATGCGCTACGACTGACACTCACCATCCATGAACCAGCCGCCGTCGGAGGAGATGAACGCCTTGTTGATGATGAGGCCGAGGTCGGTGAGGAGCTGCACCACCTCCAGCAGACACCCGTGCCTGTTGGCGCTGTCCACCTTCAGCACAGTGGACACGGGGTTCACCGTGTTGTCAAAAATGACCCTGCAGGTACATCAGCGGACATGTCCAAGAGGGCACGGTGAGAGGAAGCAGCTAAAGAGATGCTTCATCGTCCACTGAAAGCTACCCCCAAGGCACACCAGCTAAAGCGATTCCTTGATTGAACAAAGCATCAAGAACTGGATGAATTGGGCGACGATAACGAACCACAAACATAAGGCACAGTGTGGGAAAGCTGCCAGACGAAAAAGATAGCATGCACGATGGGGGCTAGAGAAGCCCTTTCAGCACCCCAAACCCCCCTCCCACAGTAAGGGCAAAAGCCAACTCCGCTGGGGAACGCAAACAAAAAGTCCAAGTAACCCAGTGCGTCGTGCGATCCATTGAAGGGGGAAGGACGACGCAAAAGACCTGCCTCTCACCTTGGCGGATTGATGAGCAGGCTGATAGCTTCGTACTCTGCAGACACAGTCAAGGATCAAGAGAAGCAGAGGGGACGCCTTTCAGTCCCTGCATTCCTCCAAACTGAACGGCAAATGGTGGCGACACACCAAGGGACAAAGGTGGCACACGGGGGTGGCAGTTGCCATCGTGACCCGCGAGGTCAGCCAGAGAGAAGTGAACTTACTCCTCCGAAACCGTTCCATTACTCCGAATCCCGAGCCAGAAGTGAATTTCTCCACCAAAGTCAAAACCTTCGGCAAGGCAGAAGTCAATGACCTCTCTTGTGCACGGAACTCCAAGCAGGACGCTGGGCGGTTCCCTGTCCACCATAGACACCGACTCCGCCTGATGCAGTTCCCTAGCTCGAAAACAAACAGCAGTACGGCATGTGCTCCTGGATCGGGGAGGGAGCAGCACCTGAGGGCAGAACTCGACGGCTGCCTGTCGGCTTCCATGGAAGCCGACCAAGCGGAGTCCGACCGCCAAACAAAAGCCTGCTGCTGGAGCCGTTGCTGGTGCCGCTGCTGGTGGTGGCGCTGGCGTTGGTGCTGGTGCTCGTGCTGGTACCGCCGTTGCCGCCGGCGCTGCTGGCGTTCCCAACGCCGCTGCTTCCGGCGTGCATGGTGGCGCCAACGGGGGGCCAAGAGGCAGACATACGGTGAATGGTGGCAGACTTCTACAGTCAATGCTAGTTGACGCAACTTTCCGACTTCGGTTGAACGGCTAGCTACTGCACATTGACAAAGAACAGGAGCTCAAGCCCTGCGCAATTGTAATCCGCTGCGAGTGAGAATCCGATTTTGGTCTTCGGGACATCTGCCAATATTCCTCTCTTGCCAAGGAAAACCACGAAAGAGCAATGCAAAGAAGTGTGTGCGTGTGTTGGGCGGGCCAAGATGGCAGGTATGCGCAACGCTAAGGCCGTTGCTGAGCTGCTCGCCGGCTGCCCAAGGCTGTGGCAGGTCGCTGACGCTTGCCGTTGGCCACCGCATGGCGTGCACACGCAGATGGCGCGAGCGGGAGGGCGACAGACCGGCGCCTTTCAGGTGCTGGTGGGTGGCAGTTTTGATGCTGCACACAAATTCGTCGTGCTGATCGTTTTCGAGGACGTCGGTTCGAAGGCCTAGCTTGTGCAAGAAACATGGGAATTGCGTCCCATGACTCGGCAACCTGAATTCCAAGCCTGGCAGTGGTTTCCTGGCGAAAAAGGTCATTGGATGCTCATATCAAGCGATTCTCCAACTTGCATCCTCGATAAATTTTGAAAGTATTAGATGTAAAAGGCCACTTTCCAGCAGCAAAATCTGGATATTTTCATTCAAACGGGGATGCCTCCCGAAAGTCGCATCTCAAATTTAACACACTTCCTGCGCTTAAAATCAGCTAACCCCTCTCCCTTCCGACCCTCTGGACTGTGGCCATCAGTGAGCGCCGTTCCGCCGTCGTGTTGATCCGCCCGATCCGCCCGCCGCTCATCTGCCACGGCGTATTCGCCCTTGCCGGGTCGCCTTTCCCTCTCCCAGCTCCGGCCCTTCCTCCCCCCACCTGCCGAAGGTTTCGCTTTGCTGGCTGCCCATCCGCCCCTTATCGCAAACCGACGGCAAGAACAATCTAGTGGCCGATGTTTGACCTGCCTGTGAGGTAGTGCGACGCAGAAAGCTGTCCCCCCCNCTAAACGAGAATTGGTCGACATGCGCAGCCTGTGAGAGCTTGTGCCACGTGGGTCCTACGTACTCGGACTGCACCAATCGCCTGTGCCAGCATGAGACAGCGGCCGCATGCAACAGGAGCCGGCTGTCGGTGGCACAGGTTCAACGCTCTTGGGATTTTTCGAAAAGCAGCCTGGTGACCTGCTACGCCTGGAAGGCTGGAAAGCGCAAGTTTGTACCGCAACGATGCACAAACCGCGGCGCACGGCATTCAGATATTGAACATACATCCTCCTCGAATCTTGGAGAAAATCCGGCACGCTACGACACCATTTCGTCAACGCATTGTATGTTGTAATGAATTCGCGATGAGCGACAACAAGTCCGCTCGTGTGCTTCAATCAGCCTTTTTGGGGTTACGTTGTAACCCTATGCAATCGGTTCGGTATCCAAGAATCAGCGCTGACGTCAGAAAATCCGCTGCACAAGGACTTCCGCGACGGCAATTCTGTCTGCGGTCGGTATTTCTATCCACCGACAGCCCATCCAGTATTTTCTAGGTATTTTTTTCACCACTTCTGTTGCGTCCGGAAGACAGGACCTCTCTGAGCGCGATTTTCCCTGCGGAAGCGACTCCTAGTCCAAGAAATACGTGCGAATCGGACACACTTCGATCAGCAACCAGGGTTTTTTCCGAAAGAGATACCGGACATCGCAAGCAAGCACTTGACTTCACCGGCGACGACTTCTCGGACAGGAGGGGAAGGTCGAGCAAAACTCGTTTCCAAGGCAGATAACATGTTTGAACCCGGCTTCAGTTTATTACTACGTAACCCCGATGCAAGCCTGCGTGCAGCCAATGCCACTAGTCCCCCATGAAATACACTTTGGGTCACATATCATTAATGTGAAGAGTGTTTTGCCGTATGGATGTGACAAACTGATCGTTGATGGTGAACAGGGAGAATTTGTGAGGCGGAACCCGATTTCGAATTTGAGACCTTTGAAAATTTTATAATTAGTGATGAGTGTACCTCAATGACAAGNCGAATCGGACACACTTCGATCAGCAACCAGGGTTTTTTCCGAAAGAGATACCGGACATCGCAAGCAAGCACTTGACTTCACCGGCGACGACTTCTCGGACAGGAGGGGAAGGTCGAGCAAAACTCGTTTCCAAGGCAGATAACATGTTTGAACCCGGCTTCAGTTTATTACTACGTAACCCCGATGCAAGCCTGCGTGCAGCCAATGCCACTAGTCCCCCATGAAATACACTTTGGGTCACATATCATTAATGTGAGGGCAAACTTATGCGAGGGGACGACCTGACCAGCCGCCACGATATTCGGCTACGTCGAGGACAGGTAGGTCTGGGAAGCTCCTGTTCAAAGAAACTACTTCCGAAACATGTGACGGCCAGCGATGACCGCCCGTTTCATCCGCCGGTCCATCTGGTCAGTAGATTACTCCGACCTGACGTTAAGGCCCTACGGTGTAAGCCGTCCTAACAGCGACATTGCGAGCGGCATGGGAATTGGTAAAAAAATGTTTTCTCATTTTTCTTTGCATTAAGTTCATGCAGGATTTTTACCGCTGGTAATGGAAGACAAAACGGCTCCTAACATCAAACCATCGTCACTATTGCAAACCTAGCAAGGCTAGTAACGCGAAAACAAATATTTCGATGTACCGTAGTGCCCCATACATTCGACCTAAATAATAATTTTCCTTCGACCATTCAGGCACCTAAATAATTATGGTCTCATGGACGAATCACTCCTAAAATTGCCAAAATCTATTTTCTCTACATACAGTTTCAGCTTTCGTGAGGACTGCAGGCAGAACGTGAAATATCCACGTTCCGCGTGCAGTGCTGCGACAGTGCGGAAGCCACGTGGACATGGCAGCCTGCACAACGGGAATCGAGCTGCGAGAGACTGTGCGGAGCGAGCTGCAAGATGCAGCTTCGCTCTCGCTTTTCGCAGTTCGGAGATTCGAAAACCGAAGTTCTAGGGACAGACCAAGGACGTGAATAGACATTTCGACCAAAATCAGACAGGAATAAAAGTCAGGTGCTTTGGACGAAACAGGTCGAAAATTAGAAGGTTGGAAATCATTGTCGAATATAAGAGTCACTTGATTCAGTTAAAAAAAATTGTCGAATGTAAGGGACAGTACGGTATTCTCGAGCTCTGACGGCCTGGACTATCGGGGCGTCAAAGAAACCTGTCCAGCCGTTCACGTCGGCGTAAAACATCGACCACCGCAGCCAGGGTTGCGTCTTCGGTAGGCCAGAAACCAGGTAGGTTCGAATCTTCGATGTGAATAGGAAAACAACACCTCGTATGAGGACAGAGAGGCAACCAGGATTATTTTGTCAATTTATCCTTAATGTGAAGAGTGTTTTGCCGTATGGATGTGACAAACTGATCGTTGATGGTGAACAAGTAGAAATTGTGAGGCAGAACACGATTTCGAGTTTAAGACCATTGAAAATTTTATAATTAGTGATGAGTGTACCTCAATGACAAGTGTCAAAATGATCGAACATATGTATACAAGTGTCGAGTTACGAATGAAGCATGGTCAAGGTCGTAGGGTACATTTTCGAGCGACGCGTGCAGAGTTGTTTTGTGAGTGGTCGGATTTGAGAAAGTTTGCCGAAAATTCGGGGGGCTTCGGGAATCGACGGTGAAGATGCAATATGCATCTCCGTAAATCAGGATTCGTCTCAATGTGTCGCGGAGTCGACCGAAAGGTCATTTCACTTCTGTTCTTACGTTCGCCAGAGTGGTCCAAGCTGTCGAAAGGTTCGGGGATATCCACAAGGACGAGGTAGTTGACCAGTTTGCCCTCGGCCATCAGAGTGAATATGAGTGAATATCGTTTTCTCGCGGCGCGATGGGCTGGTCGCATAGTAACAAAAATTCCCACTCAATAAGATTAGGAACTCGTGTACATCTGGTACATGACACTTCCCCCCCCCCTTTTAGCCGCAACTATTGTGATTTGTGACGTTCTTCTATAGTCTATTATGACCACTCGACCGTGTCCATACTCGTGCAGATCCCTAAGGCGAGCCCTAGTGACACCTATGCGACGACTGGCGGCGGACTACCAGCTTGGAGCTGGCCGACTATCGTTCCATAGCCCCGAACACTGCCGGGACTTCCTGCTGTTTTCTTTACAGCTTGCAAGACTTTTTCGACGGACTAGCAATGAGCCTGATTTGCATGTTTTCGCATTGCGTGTCCACCGTCTGATGATGGATGCATGCATTTGACCAGTCTTAGCGTCCGTCTTGTGACCCTGTACGTCTAGGTTCAGATGGCGTAGCATTCTGACATGTGTGCGCAGGGTTATGGCCAAAATTGTGGTTTTGGGCCGGTTTTAGAACAACTCTTGGACCGCCGCGTGCGACACTCGCTGTGCGCCGCGGCAGGTATCTATGCCATGGACCTGTTATTTGTCATTTCTCTCTGCAAATGCTATGGAAGCATTCAGACACTTTGCCTTGTGTCCCCTAGCCAAACTCTTGCCGTTGCGTGCAAGACTTGTGACTGTCGTCACCGTCTGATCAGGCACTGACGCCTGGTCAACGGGAGTGTTGCTAGGAATCTTCCTTGCATCTTATCATGGTATCAGAGGAGTGAGACAATTCTCACTAAGCTGTGCAGCAGAGACGCAGCAGAGCAGTAGCAGTGAGAGTCACTACTGCAACAGATCCACTCGGGCCTGTCGAAGACAAACGGTCGCCGTCGACGCAGCCCACACCCATCACGTGAGACCGTAGCAGCGACGTTGCCACCGTGTCAAGAGCACCATAGGAGTAGAGTAGCAGCAGCAGCAGCGGCAGCAACAGCGTCGTAGCAGCAGCTACAGCAACGCATGGCGGTTGTAGCGAGTGCAGCCACCGTCTGCAGCCGTAGCGGCGGCCGCGGCAACAGCAGCGCAGCGGCAACAATGGCGGTAGCAGCAGAGCAGCAACAACGGCGGCAACAATAGTGCACCAGCAGCAACAGCAACCGTGGAGGCAGCAGCAGAGCAACAGCAACTGTAGCAACAACAGTGCAACAGTGGCAGCAGCAGCAGCGCGCTGCGTCGGCAGCGAGCAGGAGCCGCATCGCAGAGCAGCAGTGGCGGCATTGCGTAGCCGATGCTGCCACTACTCCACACGCAACCACGCAGCTGCTGCTGAAGCTGACAGCACAGCAGCAGCAGCAGCTGAGCGGAAGCTGTTGCGCAGCTTCCGCGCAGCTTCCACGCAGCCGCCGTGGAGCGGCTGCACGCTCGCGCAAAACCGTGAGAGAAAAATGCAAAAAAACAAAAAAGGGAAAGAGAGAGTCAAGCTGACATCAAGAATGTTGCTTGCAGACGTCATCAGGTTGTGGTGACGTCAGCAACCACATGCTGACGTCAACACCATTCTTAGCCAATTTTTTGGCCGGACAGGCAAAATTTACCAGCGTCTCAACTCCTCGAGAAACGCTGACGGTTTTGAATCTGACAAACCTGACATGTCGACCCATACTGAGAGGGGACATGAACTCGTCTGACAACAAGGGGGAGGGGACAGGTGATCCCTCCTCCTCTTCTTCTGGGTTCTTGAGCCCATGCTCGCACGCCATTGAGGACCTGCGGAGTCAGCAGGATGAGATGTGTCGCCTATAGCGGGAGCAGACTGATGCCATTCGCGCGATGACTAAGCTTCTGCATGCCCAGTCCACGGTCCCACGGGAGGTTTCTGAGGGAGCTGCCGGCGTCGCGGTCTCTACACAACAGTCGGCTCAAGCACTCGTGACAGGAGGTAGACCTGACCCACCACCTACAGACCTCCTGGATGATGATTCATTCTTGCCAAGCATCACAGGCGAATCCCCGGATCATGAGATTCAAGTTCTTCAGGAGCGCCTCCGTCAGCTGCACACGGGCACAAGATCTCCTCGGTTTCCTCCGATACGATCGTCACCCGACTATCCCAGTGACTATCCCCTTCTAGGAGTATTCCCCATCCCTCGTCCTCCACAGCCTGCGGTTGCTCTCCCCACGGAGCGGCAACCCAAGGACTTTGAGACACCACCTCAACGGTACACCAGTGAGGACGGCTTCGACTGTTAGGAGATCCTCTTTCAGGTTTGGGCTACTTTAGTTAGAGTGTGGCCCTACTACCATAGCACGTATCAGCCTATAGACCCAGCACAGGTGTTGTCAGCAGCCAGGGCGATGCGCGGACTCCTCTTTGCCATGCCACGTGAGACAGTTGTCGATTTCCGCCCCTTGGCGAGGCCGGCACAGGCACCGGTTTCGATCCACGCGGAGGTTGGGATCTGGCCTTATCCCTGCTGGCCGCAGAGATGCATGCCACTCGTGCAGCACACATTCGTGCCTTCCACTCTCTCCATTAGGGGCCTGCAGAGCCTGTAGCCGATTACTGGCGACGCGCCATGCGCATCTACACGCGCCTTGGGACCTCAGGAGGCACACAGCTATGGGGGCTCCATACGATGATGGTCGGAGTTCGCCTTGAGTACACTGACATCTTCACACGGTACAGCGACGCTGTCCTCGAGCCTTTTTCAGCCACTCTACAGGTTCTCCCCTGGGCGCATCAGCTCTTCCTCCAGGTGACTTCAGCCCGCGAGGAAGCCGTGGCCCATCAGTAGACCTCTCTTGCTGCCGCAGTCGTCGCATCACCACCATCTTCCCTCATGTAGTGTCCTTCTTCATCCTTCATCATGTCCTCATCTTCCTCCTCCTCTTCGGCCCCGCACACATCCACTCAAACACAGGGTGTTGCAACAGCAGCTCAGGGGAAGAAGAAGAAGGAGAAGCATGGATTAGGTCAGTAGCAGTCACAGCAGTAGTCGTCATCCAGTGGTAGCAGTGGACGTTCTGTTCACTGCTACAACTGTGGAGGCGTCCATCGCTGCACCGAGTGCCTGCAGCCGCTCAACTGGGAGCGGATTACTCGTGGGCTCCAGGCTGCACACACCCTCTGTTCCACGTCTAGCACGTCATCCTCTCCATCCTTCGGATGCGTGGTGTCCACGACTGCAGCTGTTCCCGCTTCCTCACCAGCAAGTAGAAGTGATCTGGACCCACGCGACCGCATCATCGCTGAGCTCTGACATCTTCTGGTGCTCCGCTTTTAGGGAGGTGCGAGTGTGTTGTCATCGTCAGGTGGTCCATAGACTGTCTGTCCGTCCGTTCCTGTGGGTCATGACGATGCATGTGGGGGAGCACAGTCAGCATGTGATGATGATGGGCCTGATTGCACCGATTGGGTTCATGAGTCTCATATTTGTGCCTTGCGTCACTCCTTCCCATTGACGGCTCAGCGTCCCTCCGATGCCGGGTGTTCCATTGCCTGTTGTATGGTGACGTCCACCAGTCGTGACTCCGGTGGCACTTGGATCATCGATTCTGGTGCCACTCATCACATGACGTGTTGTCGTAGTGATTGTGTTGTTCTCAGTCCTGTCACGTCTGTCCGTTCCGTCCGTACAGGCTCTGGTTAGTCCTTGCCAGTCCATGGTGTTGGGGTTGTATGTTTCGACGGTCCGTCTGGCCCCTTGTACCTTTCCGACGTGTTGTTTGTGCCTGATCTTGAGCTCAGCCTGATTTCTGTGCGTGCCTTCACACTCATGGGTCTCTCTGTGGAGCATACCGCAGACTCAGCGACTGTGACTGCTACTGACACTCGCGGTGTTGTCCTTCGTGCCTCAGTCCTAGATGGTTTGTATCGCGTCTCTCGGACCTCCTCTTCTTGCTCTCCTTCCTCCTCCGGTCGGGTCTTTGTCACTTATGTTCTGTCTCCGGAACACTAGCGGTTGCTTCATCGCCGTCTGTGTCATGTGGGCTCCGATACCGTGTCCAGGCTCATTCGGACACAACCAGCCCTCGGTCTTGACGTGGCTTCTTTCGAGAAGCCATCCAAGACCAACTGTCTCTTTTGTGCTCAGGGGAAGATGCACCAATGCACCTACCTTGACTCTCGTTCCCGAGCGCTTCGGCATCTCGAGCTCATTCACTCTGACTTTCTCGGCCCTCTTCCGGTCGAGTCCCTATCTGATCTAGACCTGTATGTTCTGACTCTAACTGACGACTTTACCCGAATGCGGTGGGTCTACAGCCTACGGCAGAAAAGCGATGCCGCTCTTACGGTTCGACTCTGGCTAGTGATGGCTGAGCATTAGTCACGTCACACGCTACATACTTTCCGCTCGGATTGCGACGGTGAGTTCCTTGGCGAGATGGACGGGTTCTTTGCTGAGCAAAGAACCCGTCCATCTCCAGGATTTTTCACCAGGTCTCCGCTCCTGCTACCCCTTAGCAGAATGGTGTTTCCGAGCGCTGGAACTGCACCATGGAGGATGCGGTCCGTGCTATGCGGTCTAAGTGCGGTCTCCCTAAGTCCTTCGTCTTTGAGGGTTTTGCCTACATGACTTGGGTCTGGAACCACCTCCCGCACAGTCTGCTTCCGAACCACATTACACCGTATGAGCTCTGGTTTGGACACCGTGCTGAACTTCGTCTCGCTCGCGTCTGGGGATCCTTGGCCTCCGTGTGGTACACCGCGGACCAGCAGGGGTCCAAGGTCTCACCTCGGGGCCGCTTGTGTGCCTTCGTAGGCATTTCCCTGTGGTCGAAGGCCTGGCGCTTCGTGGACCCTACTCATCGTCGCGTCATTGAGTCACGCGACGCGCTCTTTTTTGAGTCTCTCACCTATCGTGACCTGACTTCGATCACGGCACTCTCTGCCACACATGTTCCTACCTGTGAGGGGTCTCGGCGGATGGGGGAGACTTTTACGCCAGCGAGCACCTCTCACCAAGCTGATGTGCCCATTCGAGCCCCCTTCACCTCTCGGTCTCTTGCCCTTGATGACCCGACGATCATCGCCGTTGGTCCAGAGACCTCGCCCATATAATTTCTTTCATGCCCCACAGGTGCCCCTGCTTCTGTTCCCGCGCCTACTTCTACGCCACTACCTGCATCTTCTGGCACTCCTGTTTTTGTGACTAGTCAAGTCTCGCCTACTCCCGTATCTGCTCCTGCTGGCACTCCTGCCTCTGTGTCAGGTCCAGTCTTGCCTGCTCCTGCTGTCACACCCAACCCCGTGTCCCCCACACACACATCTCCTTGCACGGCATCACCTGCCTTGCCCTAGTCCCCACCAGCTGTGGTCGTGCCTATCCCTGAGCCTGAGGTGCACCCCTCAAGCTCCGGTTACTCCCGTGAGCCCGATGGCTGTCTTCGACCACTGGATTCCGGAGCTCAGCGAGCGTCGAGCCCAGTACCTAGGCGCCCCTCTCGCAGCATCGCGAGTGGTGACCCTGGCACAAAGGCCCTAGGTCTGAGTGTCCGCACTGAGCTCACAAAGGTACATCCAACGTGTCCCATAGGGCACGATCTCATCACTCGCGAGTTCCATATCGCTTTTGATGCAGCAGCTGATCTTATGGTTGTCAGGCCTAGCACCGAGGTATGTGCCCTTGCCACGCAAAGCTCTCCCTCTATGGCGCCCAACCCGGACACCCTGAGGGAAGCTCTCTCATCACATGGTGCTGGCGCTTGGCGCGCTCCCTGCGAGGATGAGCTTCACGCTATCCGATAGATAGAGTCTACGAGCTTGTCGATCTTCTGCCTGGGTGGAAGGCTATTCAGGTCAAGTGGGTCTTTCGCAAGAAAGTGAAGCCGAATGGCTCACTAGAACACTACAAGGCCCGCTTGGTCGTCAAGGAGTACTCTCAGATTGAGGGCGTCGATTACACTAACACTTTTGCCCCTGTCGGCCGCATGACTTCAGCTCGAGCTCTGTTCGGTGTAGTGGCTCAGCATGACTGGGAACTGCACCAGATGGATGTGAACAATGCGTTCCTCCATGGCTCTTTGGATGAGGAGGTTTACGTGGCTCAACCACCAGGCTTTGAGGACGGTGACAAGGTCTTGCACTTGCACAAGTCCTTGTACGACCTCAAGCAGTCTCCACGGTATTGGAACCGGGAGATCACCGGCACTTTGACTCGTGCGGGATATGTATAGAGCGAGGCAAATCCCTCTCTCTTCATCCTACCGACACCTGAGCAGTTCGTCGCTATCCTGGTCTATGTCGATGACCTTCTGATCGCATCTCCATCCCTAGAGACCGTGAAGGAGGCCAAGGCTGTCCTTCAGACTGCCTACAGGATGAAGGACCACGGTCCATTGGTGTTTCTTGGTATGGAGATCGTACGGGATCGCAGACGTAAGACATTGTTGCTGCATCAGGCCTGATACGCACGAGTTGTGGGGGATCGTTTCAGCGACCTCCTTGGTGCAGTGCCCACCGCTTCCACACCTCTTACACCTGATGGGTAGGATGCCCTGAAGGTGGATGATCCCACACAGCTGGGGGAGACAGTGGACGTGACCTTGTACCTCCGTCTGATCGGATCTCTGATGTACCTGGCCACTACCACACGTCCTGACATCGCTTTCGCTGTCAAACTCCTCGCTCAGTTCTCGCAGGCTCCACGTGCCAGATTCCTTCACCGGGTTGTGCGAGTGGTGCGGTACGTGGTCTCCACGCCGTACCTCAGACTCTGCTTTCGTCAGCAGTGTTCGATGGTCCTTGACGGCTACACTGACAGCGACTAGGCCTGGAGCCCAGATGGACGCAGCCGTACTGGCTATGTGTTCCTACTCGGCTGTACTGCTCTGTCTTGATGTAGCGGGAAGCAGGGCTACATCACACGTAGCTCTTCGGAGGTAGAGTACGTTGCTTTGGGCGCAAGGGCTGCTGAGGCTGTATGGCCGCAGCGCCTCTTTCTTGAGCTTGGTCAGTGAGTACCCGCCATTGTGCTTTGTTGCGATAACCAGAGTGCTCTCGCCATTGCGGAGAACTCCGGTGTCTTTCACGCTCGCACGAAGCACATTGCGGTTGAGCATAACGTTGTGCGTGATCTGGTGGAGCGACACGTGATCTCCGTCATGTGGCACGCGGAAAGTTTACGGTGGCAATTCGTTCTGTTGGGCTTCACCCCATGCATGAGAATGGTTGATGTGTGTCCGTGTCCCATCTGTTTTACACACACTATTGTACTCGTCCCAGTGCTGCACGTGTATGGACATGCATACCATCGGGTCATGAGGGAGTGTTGTGATTTGTGACGTTCTTGTACAGTCTACTATGACAACTCGGCCGTGTCCATACTCGTGCAGATCCCTGAGGCGGGCCCTGATGACACCGATGCGACGACTGGCGGCGAACTACCAGCTTGGAGCTAGCCTACTACCGTTCCAGGGCCCGGGACACTGCCGAGACTTCATGTTGTTTTTTCTACAGCTTGCAGGAGTTTTTCGACGGACTGGCCATGAGCCCAATTTGCATGTTTTTGCATTGCGTGTCCACTGTCTGATGATGGATGCATGCATGTGACCAATCGTTGCATCTGTCTTGTGATCCTGTATGTCTAGGTTCAGACGACGTAGCATTCTGACATGTGTGCGCATAGTTATGGCCAAAACAGTAGTTTTGGGCCGGTTTTAGGATAGCTCTTGGACCGCCGCGTGCGACACCTGTTGTGTGCCGCGGCAGGTATCTATGCCATGGACCTGTCATTTGCCATTTCTCTCTGCAAATGCTATTGAAGCATTCAGACACTTTGCCTTGTGTCCCCTAGCCAAACTCTTGCCGTTGCGTACACGACTTGTGACTGTCGTCACCGTCTGGTCAGGCACTGACGCCTGGTCAACGGGAGTGTTGCTAGGAAGCTTCCTTGCATCTTCTCAGCAACGTCCCGTCACGTGTGTAGATGTAGCCTGGAGATGGCGGTAGTAGTCGTTGATGAGATGATGGACATCTCGGAGGTTGTCATTAGGTTCTCAGCTGTTGTGCACGGCGTTGTAGATGTGCCATTTGACGATATACTCTATCGTATTGCCTTTTCGTCGATGGCCGAGGATGTCCTAGATAATGTACTCCGTGTCTTTGTCTACTTGAACATGAGTTGGAGGAGGGACATCTCTGCGAGGGAAGTTCTCTCTTGGGTCTTGGTAGTCCTTGAGTGTGCTGATATGGAACACTGGATGAACTTGCAATGTGTCAGGAAGTTTGAGTCGCATAACCACAGTGGTTTGCATGCGCTCCGTCTCAAATGGTCCCAACCATCGGGGTTTCAACTTTGAACAGTCGGATCCGCGGAGTTTGATGTTTGCCGAGTTGAGGAGGACTTTGTTGCGAGCGGCGAAGACATCGTCACAACAATTTCGGTCAACTGCTCGCTTCGACGTTGATTGTGTCTTCGCGAGGGTTCGACGTGTTCCCTCCCAGACAGTGCTGAAGTCTCGGCATTTAACGTTCACCGCCGTGATGTTGCTCCAGCTTTGTAGTCCATCTTGAGTGGCGGGAAGTCTTCCATATACCACATAAAATGGGGTTTTACCCGTTGCGGTAGAAACTGTCCAATTGCATACAATTTTCGCGGTCTGGAGTTTTTGTGCCCAATCCATCCCATGAGTTTTGCATAGTGTTCAACGCACTTGGTCGAGCGTTTGATTTGTCCGCTCGGTTTGGCCGTCGATTTGAAGATGAAATGCTGCTGGAAATTGAAATCTACTACCATAGCGAGTCATTAATTTGCACCAAAAGAGACCGGTGAATTGACTGTCTCTGTTGTTTGTGATGATTCTCGGTGCGCCGTGAAGCCGTACGATGTTATTTAGAAATAGCCATGTTTTCCCCTCGGCGGTGATGATGGTAATTGTCGGGATGAAGTGGGACATTTTGGAGAACTTGTCGACACACACGACAATTGCATCATATCCCTCGGGTGTGACCGGTAATCCCGTGATGAAGTCTATGGAGATGTGTGCCCATGGTTCAGTCGGAACAGGGAGCGGCTGTAGAAGGCTAGGTGGCCTCGAGCGACGAGATTTTTGTCGTTGACAGTGCTGTTGTTTGCGTCCATAGCTTATGGTGACCCCTCGGCTCACGTCCATGCTCGTGCAGGTACCTCACGTGTGGGCTGCCACCGCCGACTTCCTGGTGGGGGAGTTCTGTGTTGGGCCGGTGGACGTTGTCCTCCCAGTAAGCCCTTTCGCTCCTGGGCCGCCTCACCCCTCGAGCACTGCGCCCGCCTTACCTGCTACTGGTGTGTCTGTGCCTCCTGCCACCAACATGCCTATGCCACCTGTGTTACCCGCCACTGACATGCCTACATCCCGTGTGCCGCCTACTGCCACTGTGCCTACGTCACCTGTGTCCCCTGTCGTGTCTGAGCCCTCTGTTTCTGCATCGCCAGCTGCTTCTATGCCTGCATCACCCGCGTTGCCTGGCCGAGACATGCCTGTGTCATCTGCGCCACCTGGCGCTACCGTGCCTGTGTTACTGACATCACGTGTAGTGTCCGAGCCCTCCGTGCCCACATCGCCAGCTTCCGCCTTTGACGGTGTGCAGTCCCCTACCTTAGTTGAGACTGCTCCCCGTCCTCTGGTAGCGCCATCCATTGAGTCGTATCGCCACATCGAGGGAGGGCGTCTCCGTCCCTGTCCCACCCAAACCGTGTAGAGTGGCGACCCAGGCACACAAGCACTCGGCCTCAGTGCACTTGGTCTCCGCGAGGCCCATCCAGCGTGCTCGACCGGGTGGGCACTACTCGCCCATGAGCGCGAATTGGCACGCGTTACCGCGGACTCTATGGTCACTGTGGGGCCACCGTCAGCAGCATGTGCCCATACCACACGCAGCTCAGACAGCGTGCCGTTTGACCCCAACACGCTGTGGGAGGCTTTGGCCGGTCTTGACCGTGAGCTCTGGCGCACTACATGCAAGGCTGAGCACAAGGCCATTGACGAGCATGATGTCTACGATCTTGTGGACTTACCGTGGGGTCGTAAAGCCGTACATGCCAAGTGGGTCTTGCGGAAGAAGCTGAAGTCGGACAACACTATAGATCGCTACAAGGCCCGTCTGATCGGCAAGGGGTTCTCACAAGTGGAGGGTTTTGACTACATCGACACTTTTGCCCTTGCCAGCCGCATGACAACAGCCCTCACTATGCTGAGCCAGGTGGCACAGCACGATTGGGAGCTCCACCAAATGGATGTCAACAACGCTTTCCTTCACGGTGTGCTTGAGGAGGAGATCTACATGGTCCAGCCGCCTGACTTTGTCGATGTCAAGGCCCCAGACAAGGTCTGGCGACTGCGGAAGGCCTGGTATGGCCTGAAGCAGTCGCTTCCCTGTTGGAACCAGGAGATCACAGCACGCTCCAGCGAGCTGGGTATGTCCGGAGTGATGCGGACCCGTCTCTCTTCATCTCACAGGCTCCCGCGCCTCTGACGGCCATCCTTTTCTATGTGGACGACCTCCTAATTGCGTCCCCACAGTTGGAGGGTGTCTAGGAGGCCAAGGCGGTTCTGCGTGCGGCCTACAAGATGAAGGACCTTGGCGAGGTATCTGTCTTCTTGGGCATGGAGATCGTGCGTGATCATGCACGACGGACTCTCCTTGTCCATCAGGCGCGATATGCACTCACTTTGGGGGAGTGCTTTGCTGATCTTCTTGTTGCCGTGCGTACGGCGTCCACTCCCCTCACACCCAACGGGCAGGCTTACCTGAAGGTGGATGACCCGGCAGAGCTGGGAGAGTTGGTCGACGTCACCATGTACCTTCAAGTCATCGGCTCGCTCATGTACCTGGCCACGACGACGCGGCCCGACATTGCCTTCACTGTCAACCTATTGGCACAGTACGCGTAGGCTCCACGCAGGCGAGTTCTTGAGGCAGTAGTCCGGTGCGTGCAGTATGTCATGTCCACCGCCCGTACCGGCCTCTGCTATTGCAGACAGGTCTCAATCGTTCTTGATGGCTACACAGACAGTGACTAGGCCTCGAGTCCGGACGGCAAGATTCATACTAGCTACGTCTTTCTCATCGGTGGTATCGTTGTCTCGTGGCGCAGCGGCAAACAGGGATGTATTGCTCGTAGTACTGCCGAGGCAGAGTACGTGGCACTAGGTGCCAGTGTTGCTGAGAGTGTGTGGCTGGTGCGTCTATTGCGTGAGTTGCGTCAATCCATGCCTCCCATTGTGCTGCTGAGTGACAACGAGAGTGCGAAGGCCATCGCGGAGAACTCAGGTGTGTTCCATGCATGCACAAAACACATCAATGTTGAGTACCACTACATCCGTGACCTTGTGGGTCGCTGCGAAGTTCAGGTCATTTGGGTGAGTACGGGTGTACAGCGCGCTGATTTCTGGACGAAGGCACTGGGTCGCTTGAAGTTTCTTGTGGCCACACGTTCCGTGGGACTTTGCCTTGCCCCCGATGCTGGTTGATCTCTTCTGTATCAGTTGCGGTGGTGTTGCTCGCATTGTGGCGTCTATGTGTTGCACTGTCTATTCGTGCCCGTTATCCTTTGTGTTGCCCAGTTCCTGTACGTTCATGGACATGTTTGCCCTCCGGTCATGGGGGAGTGTTGTTGTGTGCGTCCACAGCTTACGATGACCCCTCGGCTCACGTCCATGCTTGTACAGGTACCTGACGTGTGGGCTGCCACCGCCGACTGCCTGGTGGTCACAGACGAGCATAGGAGCTGACATGCTCTCGGCGGTTTCCTGCCCGGGACGCCATCCTAATTTGTTTGGTTGACATGCAGGTTGTCCAAGCGGCAGTCACCCTAATAGTGTAGCTTATGTTTTTCTGGTCGTCGCACTTTTTCCGGTTTCCGGTTTGGCCTTGTGTTGATGCGGTAGCAGCCCGTGCAGCCGGAATGCCGCCGAAATTCTTCTCGGTGACCATCAGGGGCATTACAGTAATTAGGAAGCAACAAGGAAGTTGTTGTGGGGGAGCGCAGCCCTGGTGCGAACCTCAAGCAACGTTCGCTCGTCGCTTGAGGTTCACACAAGCTCGTCACCCCTCCTGACTGTGTCTCTGTGCGGTTTTTTACCTAACTCCTCCGTTCCCTCACCGTTTCCCTTGCCGTTGAGTGCGTTGGAACCGTGGTGAGCAGCACCACGCTGAGGTGCACATGAACATGGAATGCATGGTTCCTTTCTGACAGGTCTCGCAGGTTTTGCAAAAGTTAGCCACGTCGGATTGCATCTAGGCCCACCAATAGTTATTTGCCAGTTTATTTAGCATCTTTTCCTCTTTGGAGTGTCCACCAGGACCGGTGTCGCGACATTCTTGGAGCAGCATTCGGCGGTGTTCGTCGTTCGAAAGAACAACCACTTGGTGAATGAAGCGACGTTGCCAGCAGGGTACGTCGAACCAGAATTTTGTTTTATCATGTCCGCTGTGTTGGTCATAGCCTCGTGCGAACACTGGCTCAGGGTATGGGTCTTGTTGTCACTATAGTGTCGCCACATCAACCATTAAACATGGTCGTCGACTGAGTGTGTCCGCCAGATTGGTTTTGCCTGGCCGGTACTTGATCGCATAGTCCAACCCGGATTCAAGGAGCTCCATCCATGGGGTTTGGCGTCGGTAGAGATTCGGCTGCGTCTTTGAATATTTTAACGCGTGATAGTTGGTGCGCATGATGCATCAGCGACACTCTGGATAGTATCGCCACGTCTTGAATGCGTGCACGACTGCCAGCATCTCCTTTGTGTGGACCGCACAATTGTGTTCCAGTCCCCGCACTCTCTGAGACATGTTGGCGATCGGTTGTTTGCCGTTGCCATGATCTTGCAAAAGGATCGCGCCAATGGCTCGATCTGATGCATCCGTAGCCATGGCATTGTCGACCGTTGGATCGGCTAGTCATAGTGCTGGCGCCAAGGTCAGAGCTTTCCGCAAAGGGGTGAACAGTTATTGTTCGCTGTCTCCTCGTCACCACTCGTTCTCTTTTCGAGTGAGGTCGAAAAGAGGCACTGACACTCGAGCGTAATCCTGTGCAAATCGCTGGTAGTAATTACAAAATTTGAGAAACACATGAAGTTCTTGAACGTTAGTCGACACTGGTCGATGAGCGACTGCTGCCACTTTTTTTCAGATCCATGGTGGTTTGTCTATCGTTGATGACGCAACCCTAAACCTTGATTGAAGGATGGCTGAGGTCCCAAATAAAAAAAATCTCTGTGTAAATCCTCGAGAACTTTTCGAAGATTTCCATCGTTCTCCTTTGAGATGCGCCTGTACACTAGAACATCGTCGGGGTACACCACGATAAAATCATCGAGGTACGGACGAAAAATGTTGTTCATTGCCGACATGAACGTTGCTGGTGCATTTCTTAGTCCACACGGCATAGCCGCGAAGTCAACGTACTCGTAGCAGGTTCATAACGCTGGTTTTTTTGTCAGCTTTTGCCACACATATTTGGTGATATCCGCTACATAAGTCAATTTTCTAAGAACTCGGGCCCCTCAGAGTTGGCCAAAAAGTTCATTGGCTTGGGGAAGAGGGTAGCGGTTCTTGATGGTAGCGTCATTCAACGCCCGATAATCCACGCACATTCGCATCTCGCCAATTTTCTTTTTTTTTTTTATGAATAGTTTTGGTACAGTGTGTAATGACTTGGATGGGCGGATTAGCCCCTGACCGGGAATCTTGTCGAGCTACTTTTTCAGCTCGGTCAGCTTGTGATCGCTCATCTGATAGGCCCCTCGGACGGTATGTCTGCTGCCCGGTTGCAGCTCGATGCGATGGTCGATGTCTCGTTGAGGTGGTAAGGTCCTCGAGAGTTTGTCGGGGAAGATGCTCACAAACTCCTGGATGAGGAGTGCGACCTCTTCCTGTACCATCTCGAACTTCGTCGAGGCCAATGAGGCTCATTAGGTTGATGATGAGTCAGCTCCAGACACTTCCGCTTCTCCCATTGGTTCGAGATGTACGAGGCACGCACGAGCTCCTCGTCGTCGAAAATTCCTGGCCACGTTGAGCAGTATCGGGTGCATCGATTGTAGTTTTTTTACTTCTGTAGCTTCCTTTGCTGCTTCCACTTATGTTGCTTCCGCTGTCAGTTTCCATCCCGCACGCGGTAGTTGTCATTTGGCGCCATCAATTTCAACGTAGACTTCGCCACTGTTCCAGTCGACGTGCGGATTGTGTCGATACAAGAAATCTTGTCCAAGGATTATTTTGTGATCGCCCATTGGAGAACACCTCCAGACCGCTACATCTCAAAGATCTCCCACTTATAGTCGTAGTGGTTATCGGAGTCTACATATTTTTAGTTTCCAGTTAACGGTTTTTCCTTCAAATACCACTAGCCTGGTCTGCAAACCCAGCTTGCAAACCATGTCGTTGCTTACAAAGCTGTGTGAAGCTCCTCCATCCAATAGTGACGGTACCATTCCCTGGCTTCCGTATCCTCAAGGCTGAACTTTAAGCATGATGCCGGTTGATTGTCCTCGTATCCCTGATTGAACTTTGCGATCTCATAAACCCTCTGTGACGATGTAGGCCATTCAGATGGGCGATCGTTCGGCACAAATCGCTCCTCACGGACAAGAGTTGCGCCTCTTACTCCTGCCCTCTAATGTTTCCCGACTCATTTTTCTCCGACCTCCCCCCCCCTTTTTTGGCACACTGCTTGCTCTAGAAATTGCTAGCGATGTGCCCAATTTTTTAGCTTTGTAACAGGTCCGTGTATCTCTATGGTCGACGGCGTCCACGTTCATCAACGTCAAGGAGTCTGTTGAATGGTTTATTCCATGTCTACGATAATTGTGGTTAGGAGGTCGTTGACCGTAGGATTCCTGGATCCGAGCATTTCAGTCGGCGCTGTTGATCATTTTTGCTGCTGCGATCACCACGACAAGTTGTACCATATGCCAAAAATAGCAATTGCTTGCCGCATTTATAGCTTGAGGCCGTTGTTGTAGTGAAAACGAAATTCATTGGGGGCGATGTCTGCTCAAGTCATGATCTCGTCAATTCTCCTTGTGTACTCTGCCACGCTGGAATGCCGACGTAGACGTTGGAGTTTGTACCGTACGTCGGACTTCTCGTTCAATCATCCAAAGCATGCAAGCATTGCACAAGAAAATTCGTTCTAGTCGGTTGGTGGCGTCAGCACGTCTTGTCACTGTGGGTTGATTTGCTCCAAGGGTAAAACGCCTGCGATCATTGATCTAGGACAGACTCCATGGGTCGTTGATAAGACTCCGCCGGTCTCCTGGTGCCATTGAATGGTATTTAGGTCTGGCCACCAACTTAATGCAGTGCCATGCAAAAACGCGGTCGCGAGGTCAATTTTCTTTTGATCGTCATTGACGCCGATAGCAGTGAAGTACACCTCCAAACTCGTCAACCACATCAGGACCGCTGGTCCTTTTGAGTTTGCAGGATCGAACGATTCTAGTGGAGTCGGAAAACATATTGGTTTGCTCGAGAGTTAGGAATTCATCTTGATGAGCACCGCTTCATGCGCGCTTGATTTGCAAAGATCATCCATCGTGACGTTGAGTTGTTGGAGCAAGTGGTTACCATACTGCCTGTTGAATGCGATATCAAATACTTTTGAACTAGTCGAATCTCGTTGAATTTGATGTTTCAATGAATTCAAGCAGGCACATAAAAAAATCCTGAAGAAAACAATCGAATTTAATGTGACACTTGTAAAGTTTGTCACTATGCAATCTTGCATCCCTATCACGCAGGTCCATAGGGATGAACGTACATGTGACTGCAACTTTTTACGAGGGTACGAGTTCGCACGTTGGCATCGGGCCTACCAGTCAGCAAAACATGGTTCAGTGATTCAAGTCGTGGAAACATGTCCAACGCGCACGGTACCCTGTCCACGTGGTCCAGATGGACCATATGGACCGCCATCGCGTGCGTTGTAAGCTGTCTTGACAGATCACGCGTCCATTCGCGCGATCTCACAGGCTAGATTTCACTTCCGACGAGCACAATTCGCCGAATCAAGAAAATGAGTCCGAGCCACTGCCGAATTCAATGTGTTACCATCAAAGTTTCAAGGAATCTAAAGGAAACCAAAAACAATAAACCCGGTGGCGGATTGAAGCGTTACCGAATTTGAAGCTACTGAATGAACGAATTCACCAGGCAGTAGGATATTGGTTCCCTTAAGTGTGGAGATTCTTTTTGCCAGTTCCTCGTTGATCCATGCCTGTCGTCCAATGCCACCTGTCGTCCCTGGTGTCATTGTCAAGGCTGTTGGTAGGGACGGTTGGATCATCGCCGTAGGGTCCATGACCGGTCTGGTCGCCAAAGCCGTAGGGTTTGTCCCAGCTTCCGGAAAGCCTGCCACGCTAGAATTCGTTGTTGCTTCAGGGTTTGCGTGCATCGGCACGTTCTTCTCCTCCAAAGTCGAAGTCATCGCTGAAGACTTGTTGCTCGTTGTCGGTTGCGCATACTCGCCTTATGTCATAGTTGCGAAGATTGGGATGTCTTGACATGCGTGATGCACCGAAGACTTGTGCGAGGAAGTCATCCGGATGGGTAATGTAGTCGAATGTGTCTCCAACACCACTGCACTTTGATACCAAGTGTTGCGTCAAACGGAGCGTATATGGTGAATAGATAGAAGTTGCAAGGTAAAACATGATTTATAATTTGAGACACTTGAGCAAGTTATAACTAGCGGTGAGTGTACTTTGATGACAAGTGTCGAAATTATCAAGCATATATACATATGTATATGTGTGTGTGTGTGTGTGTGTGTGTGTGTGTGTGTGTGTGTGTGTGTGTGTGTGTGTACAAGTGTTGAGTTATGCATGAAGCATAGTCGAGGTCGTTGGGTCGATGGTCGAGCGACGTGCGCGCAGTCGCGTCGTGAGTGGTTGGATTCGAGAAGGTCTGCCAAGAAGTCGGGGGTCTTCGAGAATCAACGGTGAAGATGCGAGATGCATTGTTACAAATCAGGATTCATCTTGACGTGTCATGAAGTCGAACAAAAGGTTGTGTCACCAATGCTTGTTGGTTTGCGAGAGTGGTCAAAGCTGTCGGAAGGTTTGGGAACATCCACTAAGGGCAGGACAGTTGGCCAGTTTGCCCTCGGCCGTCGGAGTGAGTATTGTGGCCCTCCCTACGCAATGGGTTGTTTGCATAATAATAAAAATGCCCACTCGAGAAGATTAACCATCCAAAATTATACCGCTAGTAGGGGCAAAGACTAAACCTAGAGCGTAGTTTCCAACACATAGTACATCAGCGTCAACAATGGATTTTGGTGTATGATGCATGGTTGCTGGCTGAAGTGAGCGAGCACGTATATTGCAAACCCAATGTCAGGACATGTAGTTGAGGCAAGACATGAGACTTCCAGGAATCTCCCTGTATAGTGTAAGATATTTTTCCAAGCCGTAATCCATGGTGCATACACCCAATAGGTGTGTGTAGACAGCAGGGCTCATGTGAGTGCTTTGTTGTGGAAGGTGACATACCAAGTGTTGCAAACGTGCGGTAAGATGAGCAATGAATTGACCTAGTTGAATTGTCAGTGTTTGCGCCGAGATATCCCATGTGGTGTGGTGCTGATGTCACTCTGATCCGACTGTAGTGGTTCAAGTCTTCTATTTTGGGCGGATCTGAGACTGAGCGTGAGCTTTCTGGTCGCCTCACGCTATGTGAGCAGGCATCTAGACAAGGTCAGTTTGCGAAGGGAAAAACGGAAATTTGTGCTGGTTTCTTGATATGGACATAATCCAAACATTTATAGGCGTAGTCATGAGCTCTCCAACGCACCAAACCGCACGCAATTCGGCCAAGCGTAGTCCAAGTTATGCTTGCCAAAGTGCAAGTCTCACCCACCACCAACAATGCCTAACGGCTCCATGGCGTGCACACGCTGTGGCACCTTCCTTCACATGCGAAGCGCCTTTCCCAATACGCAAATCCCCTTTCACGTTATGTAGAGGTTCCATGCACTCTTTTGACATACCTCCCCCTTGTTTGGGTCGAGTTTGGTGATGGGGTGTGACGAGGTTTAAAACATGTCTGCGGACCTGCGGTCAAAAGTTTGACAGTTGCCGAGTGACAAAATGTACTACTGAGTTTCGGATGTTGAGCCAGGATTTTGGCTGTCCCTTGATGACAAACTGCAGTACAGGATCCGGTGGATTCAACCACCGGACGCCTCGGCCGACTTGCCGGAGAAAAATCTCCAGATGGAACTGTTATTACTTGGTCTGGTCAATTATTCACCGAAAGTCAAGTCGCGGCTGGCTCCTAAAGCCGGCGCACACACCCAAACTTTGGAAGCTCATATCTCCCTCGATACTTGTCCGAATTTGGTGAAACAACTTCCAACGGATTCAACAAATTATCCACTTCTAAGAGAAATCACTCGTTTCAGGATTTGAGCAATCCTCGAGCAGCTAGAACCAACTACAAGGATTTTCCTCTTTTTGGCCGCGTGTCAGCGCCTCCCAGCGTCGCACTTGGGCATGCGGAGGGTCAAATTTTCAGTAGTTGTGCTATGCGATCACGCATGATGGTCATGCCAAGGAAGTTCTGTGCCTCATCAAGGTCTGTCATTCTATCATGCTTTGGCTCGTATGATGTTCATGAGGGAGAGAGATCAGCAAATCATCCACATAGACTAACAGTGCAAAAGGCAGACCATTGTCCCAGCATACGAACAGTGAGAGATCACACACACTCTGTGTGAAACCACCACTCTCTAGGGTGAGTCGGAATCTTTTGTTCCCGCACTAAGGCACTTGCTTTAAGCCATGGAGAGCCTTAAGCAAGAGCCATTTAGTTTTGTGTCATCCTCAAAGTGCTCTGGTTGTTGCGCGTACAGTTTTTTTTTCTAGTGGCCTAATCCAATAAACATTTTTTACATCCATTTGGTGAATCTCCCAATCCTCACATACAGCCACTGCGAGTAATGTACGACTTGTCCCATACTTGCCTATAGGGGCATATGTTTCTCTGGAGCCTTGTCATGGGATCTAATGGAAGCCTTTTTCCACAAGCCTTGCTTTGTAATTCACAACCAGGCCTTTGAGGCTTCTCTTGAGTTTGAACATTCATGTGACATTGATAGCCTTCCAGCCAGGAGGCAAAGGCACCAACTCAAAAACTTCATGCTTGAGCAATGCGTTGAATTTTGCAACCAATGTCTTTTCCCATTCAGCAGCATCTAAACGTCCCTTGGTTCTAGTCGCGATTAGTGGTTTAGGTACAACTTGTTCCATCGCTGCACTGTCGACAGTGTCATAGAACCTTTTTTGTCAACTCTAGGTAGATCACGTAGAGATTGCCACACGTGGACGGGTGGTGGTGTTTCTTCACTTGACGCCTCCAAAGCGGGGTTAGCGGTGCTTGCATGTCACTAGTCCAAGCTAGACTAGTCTATACGCAAGAGCAGATATATTGGAACAGGATTAGCCTTGTCCTTGTCCCTATTTGATTGAGTCCCACAAATAGAATCTTATAACCGGAGAGGTATAAAGAGAGGTACAGTCAAGTGCTTAGGATAGTGCTCTCAGGAGGCAAGAGAAGGTACATGACACAATGTCTGGAATGACTTATAACACATGTGTTCCAAAAAGGAGGCATCTGGACTCTCAACAAAACAATAGTTTGTGAGTTCTCCAAAACATCCATGCCTTGGAAGCATGGAACCCAAAAAAAAACACACCAACGACCACGTGGAATCAATCGCTTGTTGTGGTAGTGCAAACCACACAGGCCATTGTATCACACACCATGGCCAGCCTGAGGTCAGCCTTCTCTTTGAACCAACGTTCATAGGGCATGACAGACTTGGACAGTGGCCCTTGTGGCATGCGGTTTGACAGACGGGACTTAGTGAGCAATGTGAATAAAGCATCACCAAGGGTTCCATACGTCCAGCTACTCCATTCTTTTGTGGTGTACATGGGGTTGTACTCTGATGGTCAACTCCTCTCGATTTCAAATATGTTGCCTGTGTGCCAAGAAACTCTCCTCCTTTGTCTGTTCCCAGTTTGAGTAGTGAGCAACCGGTCTGTCTAACAGCCAAAGGAATCAATATAAGAATCACACGTTGGGCATCAAAATAGTTTTCAGTAGAAAAGCCCAATGGAAGCGGCTATAGTCATCAAGTAGAGTCAAGACATATAGTGACCTGTACTAGACTGATGGCAATGGCATCGGTCCAATTAGGCCCGGATGTACCAGTGCTAGAGGGCTTAGTTGTTACACTCTCTGGATGAGGGAAAGTCTGTGTATGGACATTTCCTTTGTGACACTTGAGACACATGTCTTGTTTAAGATTGTGTGGACAGTCACTGTGAAGTAGTCCATGTTTTGGGTATATTTCAGTGAATTGGTGATTGTCTCGGTGTTGATGTGTGCAAGGCGACGATGGATGAGTTATGTGAGTGTGTGTGTGTGTGTGTGTGTGTGTGTGTGTGTGTGTGTGTGTGTGTGTGTATGTGTGTGTGTGTGTGTGTGTGTGTGTGTGTGTGTGTGTGTGTGCGTGGCAACAGTGCTAGTGACAACGTGTATTTGGGGGCCGCTCACTTGTGATTGGACAAAAGGGAACAAGGTCAGTCTGTTTAGCATGTCATTGTGTAGTGGACCATCAGCCAATGAGACACCAGACGCATAAAAAAGCATACAGGACTGCTTTTGTGTACGTGAAGACACATTGGCTTGCTGATCTAGTTGTTCCCTAACAAGTAATTCACTTTCAGCAACGGGACACGCAGAAAGCTAGTCAGCCACAGAACCCGTTCTAGTAGTTGGAGAGCTACCATTTCCACACCTTTAACTGATAACACTTCTTTGGACCCTGTCTTTACACCTTCAACGTCACGCATGGCATGCAAGGTGACAAACAGCAAACGGTGCGGCAGTTTCAAGCAGCAACTCATGCATAGGCAAAGCATGCATCATGGTAATGTGTGTGTGACCCAACCGTTGACCTGGTGATTGTAGGCTAGCAGTCAGGCCAGGTGGATGCAGATCCATGGACACGCTCCTCCCTGGTCCTGGTGAAAGGGGAAAGGGCTGCTGTGGCTCAGTTGCATGAGCATAAACACTATGTAACCATGCTAAGATAAGAGCTGGTGTTGCGACTTATAGGGACACGAGGACAGGCCCCTGGCACTGTGGTGGAGGTGGAGGAGAGAATGTTGCGTACATAGGCAACCGCAACTGCTGTGGACCAAGAGTTGCCATGCCAAAGGATGCCGGCGCTCATGGTCCAACCACAGCCTGAGTTGCCCATGTTGGAGGGTACACATACTTTCTCGGATGAGAGAACGAAGTTGGTGGCTGACCAACCATTGGTCATGTCTGCTATGCAGAGGGAGTTGTGATTCATTGGACAGATGGACAGGTACTCTAGTAGTGACCCAGCTGTTTGTAGTAGTCACATGTGCAATTTCTTGCTCCCTAGATGTAGCCTCATCTCCTGCCTCCTTGTCCGCCTCGGCCTCCCGCACCTCTCCTTCCTCCTCCGCCTCCTCTGTCCAAATGCTAGTGCAAGGAATTGGAGGTGCCTCTATCCTAGTGCACAAATGCACTCGCTTCTCCACCCTCATCTTCCAGTGCCTCGCTTTGTATGATGTCATCATAGTTGCATAGGTATTTGAACAACCTTGCCAAGTCGGTATTGTCAATATCAGTAACTTTCATCCTTTGAAATAGGCCACACCAAAGTCCATATATAGCTCACCAAGGTGCAGAGGAGTAGGGCCCAGTCACTTTCGGATGGAGGCGTTGGGGCCGAGAATGCACGAGCAAAGATCTATGATAGCATCCCAGTACTCAACAATGGGGGTGTGAGAGTATGTACTCTCAGGAAGTTAAGCCTTACAGTGTGGAGAGCACAATCACAGCGGAAAGATAGACTCGGAGAAGTCTGGAAGCCAGAAC
The DNA here is from genome assembly GCA_023375785.1 of Penium margaritaceum. Lineage (NCBI taxonomy): Eukaryota > Viridiplantae > Streptophyta > Zygnematophyceae > Desmidiales > Peniaceae > Penium > Penium margaritaceum. The sequence continues at coordinate 86,080 of SZWC01007686.1, read as the reverse complement.
TGGAAAATACAGGTTAACTACAATGAATAGAGTACACGGTATTTATACCATTCGGCTGGCTAGCCCATACCTCAGCCTACCGCTTCCCTAGCTTGCTACAATAACCTACTTGCACCTGTACTGGGCGCCCTACTTGCACCTGAACTCGGTGCCCTACTTGCACCTGAACTCGGTGCCCTACTTGCACCTATTGCCTTGTGCTAGAAGTCCCCGGCCGTCGATCATCGAGATCGACAGTCATTCTTCCTTCTCGGCGAGCCGCTGCATTGGTCTCGTATGGCTCTTGGCGGTGGGTGCAATTGCCCTGTTGTACACGCCACTAGAGAACTACGACCATCGTACGGTCGCATTCACCGGTTTTACTACAACCATTGACCGCATCCGTCGTCGGAGCTCCCATCAGGGAGAACCCCCAGCAGATGGAATCACTGGTACGCCAATCGCCGAGGGCGCCAGCGCAACCCTCAGGTTGTGTGTTTGGAACGCGCGCTCGCAACCGTGTGCAAAACACCCCCTTGCGCCGGCGTTCTCCACATGCCGGCGCAATTTTGCTCACTCCTCCTCCTCCTCGCATCGGCGGTCAAGCGGAGGTGAGCTCAACCGCTCGTACGATTTCAAAAAATAGGAGAATGGACAGCATGCCCCCAAAACTCGGTCAAGCCTCGAGTATTCTAGAAGAATTAGGGTACCTCGTTACATTCACCCCCCTGTCGGAGGCGCGACCTCCCGGCGCGCCTGAGATACTCCTGGAGAACAGTGTTGGTACCCCCGACATGGAATTTGGCCTCTGGCTCCCAAGAGTTGTGCTCCGCCGGGTACCCCTTCCACAACACTTGAAACTCACACCATCGTCCCCTCTAGCGGTCCGCCAGAATCGATTCCACCTCAAACTCTTCACTTCCTTCAATCTGGACAATAGGAAGTGGAGTTATCCCACGACCCTGGAAGAAGGTGTTGGGATCGCGATAGGCATGAAGCAAGGAGATGTGGAACACCGGATGGATGGTGTAGTGAGCTGGCAGCTCCAACTTGTATGATACAGCCGACCGCTTCTCTAGAATTTGGAACGGGCCCACCCATCGTGGTTTTAGCTTGGGACTCCCTTTTCCCATCAGCTGCAGGTTAACAGAGTTCAGCATCACCTGATATCCCACTTGGAACTCCTCCGCAGAGTGATGCTTATCCGCCTGCTGCTTCTGGTGCTTCCATGCCTTCAATAGTCGTTGCCGCACCACATCCCAAGTGACAGCAAATCCTTCAACAATTTGTTGCACAGCCAAAAAAGATGTTGTTGTAGCAAGGACGGTTGGGCTCAGTGGCTGGTGGCCATAGACCACCTCAAACGGTGACTTTCCTATTGATGCTGACACCGCTGAGTCGTAGATAAACTCTGCCATTCTGAGCTTCTCCTTCCAACCCTCTCCATCTAGTAGGACCATGCTCCACAACAGTTGCTCCAAAGTCTGGTTCGTGTGCTTTGTCTGCCCATCGCTCTACGAGTGATATGTTGTGGTCAGCTGCACCCGCGTGCCCAACTTCTCCATGAAATCTCTCCAGAATCGCGAAGTGAAGCGTGGATCGCGATCTGAGACCACCGACTGCGGCACTCCATGCAACTTGATGACATGACTGAGGAGGAGTTGAGCTATCACAGCAGCTGTGATGCTCTCAGGACATGTGATGAAATGTACCATCTTGGAAAACCGGTCCACCACCACCAACACCGTGTTGTTGCCTTGCTGTGTCACAAGCAACCTGTCGATGAAGTCAAGCAAAATGTCTGTCCTTGGCCTCTCTGGTATAGGAAATGGTTGCAGCTCCCAAGGTGGCTTCGTCCTCCGGACCTTGATGCGTTGGCGCACATCACAACTGCTCACAAACCTCTTACAATCAGTTGCCATTGACGACCACCAGTATTGGCGGCCCAAAGCTTTGACCGTCTTTTCAAAGCCGAAGTGACCCAAGTAATGGGTGTCATGTGCCTCCTCCAGCAACAACTGCTTCCATGGCGCATAGTCCAGCACAACAATCCTCTGCTTGTGCCCTCGTTGCCTATACATTCCATCCCACGTGGCGTCTTTCAGCGCACAACCCGTGAACTCACTGTCCACGCCATAGTCGTGTTTGAACAGGCTATGCATGACTAGAGATCCCATCAGCACTGAGATGGCATTGAGGCTCAAGTCCGGCCTCCACGACAGAGGATACGCCGGGTTCACCTTCCCAAGTTTGTACTGGATCTCGTAGTCAAAACTCCTTTCCAAGAACTCCATCCAACAAGTCTGTCGGTGACTAAGGTTCGGTCGTGTCTTCCTGTACTTCAGGGCGTAGTCATTTGTGAAGACCACGTAATGTCGCGACTCGAGGTAGCACCTCCAGTGCTTGAACGCATGGATCATCGACAACATCTCTTTCTCATGGATTGCATAGTTCAGCTCCGCCCCTCGCAGCTTACAAGACGCATACGCAATCGGCTGTGGCCCCTCCCCGTGATCCTACATCAGCATCTTCCCAATGGCATAGTCGCTTGCGTCTGTTGCCATGACATACTCCTAGGATGAAATGGGATGCACCAGTACCAAAACATCACACATTGTAGCCGTGAGCTCCTTGAAGCTCTTCTGCTCCCGATTGTCCCATTCCCACGAGTGATCCTTCCTCAGCAGCTGAGTCGGTGGCGTACCCATTACTGCGTACCCCCGGATGAATTTTTGGTAGTAGTTGACAAACCCCAGGAAGACCTGGATGTCTTGCACGCACTTTGGTGTCGGCCATTGCTTCACTGCTTCAACATTCTTTAGGTCCATGCGGAGATCCTTGCCGCTCACGATGTGCCCAAAGAACTCTACCTCTCGCTTCTCAAACACACACTTGGAGAGCTTTGCAAACAACTTCTCTCTCCAAAGAATATCCAATGCCTGCCGAAGATGTTGCTGATGCTCTTCTAGAGTTTGGGAGTAGATGAGGATGTTGACGAGGAACACCACCACAAACTGGTCTAAGTGAGGGTGGAGGATCTTGTTCATGAGGCTCATGAACATTGCAGCAGCGTTGGTCAACCCAAACGGCATCATGAGGTACTTGAAATGGCCATACCGCGTCCGAAACGCCGTCTTCTCCACATCCTGCTCCTCAATCCAGATCTGATGGTACCCCGAGCGTAAGTCAATCTTGTTGAAGTATTGCGCTCCCCTCAACTAGTCAAACAGCTTCTCGACCTTTGGCACTGGATACCGGTTCTTGATCGTTACATTGTTCAGTGCGCGATAGTCTACGCACATCCGTAGCTCCCCTGTCTCTTTCTTCACAAAGAGGACCGGTGCAGCATAGGGTGACACCAATAGTTTGTTGAACCCCTCCTCTGTCAGCTCCTCCAACTGCTTCTTCAGCTCACCCAGCTCATTGTCGCTCATGCGATAAGTAGCCCGCGCCGTTGGAGTTGCTCTAGGAACCAGATCAATTTTGTGGTGGATGTCTCGCTTTAGTGGTAAACCCTTTGGCAGCTCAGCAGGAAACACATCACGGTAGTTATCCAACACTTCCTTGACGCCTTCCCAGAGCTCTGCTGCTTTTGCTTTCTGCTACTTTCCCTCTTGTTGCTTTGCCTTTGCAGCCAACACTTCCACCATTTCAGCTGTTCCCTGCTGCCGCACCCACACAAGGTACACTTGGTGCCCTTTGACAGCGCTTCAGCTGCACGTAACTCAACTGCGGTACCTTGCTTGCCTTGGAGTCCTTCTCCTCTGCCCACAACGGCAAAACCATTTGCTCTCAACATTTCTTCACTTTCACCTGGCTGCGCACCCAATCCACAGCAGGATTCCACCGGTGTAGCCAGTCACGCCCCAAAATGGCGTCGTAGGTGTCCATCGGGCACGTGCGAAAGTTCACCTTGCAGGATAGCTTACCTAGACGGATCCTCAGAGGCTTCAGAGGCAGTCAGCGCTCCAGCTCCCCTTGCACCATCTTGGCAGTAGTTGGCTTCTCGGGTAGCCGTTCAAGCCCCAACCTCGTTGCAAGCTTGTCGCTGAAGAATGAGTGCGACCCGCCGCAATCCAGAAATGCTTTGATGTGCCGGTGAGTCTGGCGCCCCTCGCCGTCCGCAGAACCAGCTCATAAAATTTCGGCTTTCAGGAGGATTCCCATAACGCTCCCGCTTCCTTCGCTTCACAGCAATTCACTTGGCAGCTTCCTAGTTGTCGAAGGACTTTCAGGTTTGGTGTTCGTTGATGCGGACACAGCTTTCCCAGCAGTTGGCCGTCCGCCACTCACTGCTAGTTGCCGTTTCCCTGCTGCTTCTTCTTGCATTCCTTCTTGTAGTTCCCAGGCTTCCCGCAGATCCAACAATTCCCACGAAGCGACTTGCTCTGCTGCTGGCCTCCTTGCACTGCGCCGATCTCCATAGGGTCGGGTTGTTGGTGCTGTGCTCGACGCTGAAAATTCTCCTGCTTCTTACCAACCCCCCCCCCCCCTCCCCGATGGTAGCGTAGCACGTCAACGCGCTCAGCAGTGACCACCATCGCCTGGAACTCCGTGATTCCACTCAATGCTAGCGTGCGCTGAATTTCCGCCTTCAAGCCGTCGTGGTCTTGTCTGCCATCTCCGGCTCACTCACGTTGTCAATCTCCAAGCACAACGCCAAGAAACGGCATGTATACTCTTGCACCAAGCCGATCTACTTCAGTTGCTTCAGCTTGTTGCGTGCGACCATGGAGGCATTCACAAGATCAAACGGATCTCTAATGGCTCGCTCAAATTGCTCCCACGTCCTCGGCATGCGAGCTTCAGCTTGCCCCACGCTTGGCTGCCACAACACGGCATGTTGCACAGCTACGTTCCCACCTCCAACTCGAGTGGCCAGCATATTCAGCTGCATCCACCACTCCAATGCTGCTCAGCGTAGTAGTGTCACCGTGAATGACATACGCACAGCATCGTCCTCTCGAGGTTGACCCAGAGCCCTAAAGTAGCTGTTCATCACAAGCAACCAGGTCCATACGCTCGCACCCTTGACTGAGGGATTGAACGGTTCCGGAGCCTTGGGCTTTGGTCTTGGCGGACTCCTTTACTGGGCCGCCCAAAACTGTCCAGCGTCAGTCCCATCCCGCAGGTCAGCCATCTGCCGGTTGAGCCGCTCATTCTCTAGATTGAGGGCTCCCAGCTGCTCTAAGATCTGCTGCAGGGCCTGCTTCATAGCTCTGGATAAAACTTGGCCGTAGGAGATTTCCAGAAAAAAAATGGCATCGTTTTGGCAGCAGTCAAAATTTTTCCGGCAGCAATTCGGCAGTCCGGGATGACAAACTGAAGTCTTCGAAGTGCGTAGGAGTCACTTGTCGTCTCCAGCGCGTGCACGGTAGGCCGTGTGGACGCTCTAGAAATATATAAAAGTTTTCGGAGGTTGGCTCATGCATTGGCTTCGAAGTCTGGTCCAGCAATCTCCCTGTCGATCAACCTCGACGTTGTCCGGTGTAGTCCGTGCCTTCGCTCCGGCAGCGCTTCCGCCCAACGAGTGGCTCTGGCTCTGATACCAGATGTGAGAGTGTGTGCTCTCAGGAAGTTAAGCCTTAGTGTGTGGAGAGCACAATCTCAGCAGAAAGATAGACTTGGAGAAGTCTGGAAGCCAGAACTGGAAAATACAGGTTAATTACAATGAACAGAGTACAAGGTATTTATAGTGTTCGGCTGGTTCGCCCATGCCTCAGCCTACTGCTTTCCTAGCTTGCTACAACAAGCTACTTGCACCTGCATTAGGTGTCCTACTTGCACCTGAACTCGGTGCCCTACTTACACCTATTGCCTTGTGTGAGAAGTCCTCGGCCGTCGATCGTCGAGATTGAGGTTCATTCTTCCTTCTCGGCGAGCCGCCGCGTTGGTCTCGCATGGCTCTCGGCGGTGGATGCGGTCGCCCTGCTGTACACGCCACCGGTTTCACTGCAACCGTCATCGGAGATCCTGTCAGGGAGAACTCCTCGGATGATGGCGTCACCGGTACGCCAATCGCCGAGGGCGCCAGCGCAACCCTCGGGTTGTGTGTTTGGAACGCGCACTGGAAACTGCGAGCAAAACACCCCCTTGCGCAGGCGTAGTAAACACGCCGGCGCGATTTCACTCACTCCTCCTCCTCCTTGCATTGGCGTTCGAGCGGAGGTGAGCTCGACCGCTCGTACGATTTCCGAAAATAGGAAAATGGCCAGCATGCCCCCAAAACTTGGGCAAGCCTCGAGTATGCCAAAAGAATTAGGGCACCTCGTTACAGGGGACGTCCAGCTTTGGACGAAGGTTGTAGAGTTCCTCGTGTTGTGCCTTGATGTTCTCGAAGCTCCTTGACTTCTCAATAGAGCTTCTTAAAGCACTCACGTCACAACCTCACATGTGTTGCTCAGTTCAAGCGTCAAGGACCCAACAGATGTTGCGTTCTCATTCTCGGCATTGTATGCATTTGCTCGAGCCACTTGACACTTGTCATGGAAGTGCACTTACTCCTTAATACAAGTCATCCATTTGTCTTGAATTCTCGAATATTCTTCTTTCCCGCCTTGTGAACCACCTACGTTCTGCTTGGTGTAGAACTTTGTAGCAGAGCACAACGACACTGGAGGGGCGTACCGTCTATGTTAGATAGTCGTTTACAAACAACTGGGTAGATTGTTTCTTTCAAACAGCTGGGTAGATTTTTGTGCACACTTTCTACAAGGCCTCACAGAATCATAGTTCATGAATTTCAGAATTTTTCAGAAGTCTGGATCAAATGCACATGCTCACAACCTTTGAGCAAGTTTAAACGGCCAAAATCAAACTTTAAAGGTATCTCACACTATCCTCTCCCTCTTTCATAGCTTTGTTTGAGCATAAATTAAGTTGGGCTATTCTAAAAAACCATTTCAGACGAATTTGTACACGCTGGCTACAAAGAGGGAACCTTTGTTTACAACAGGGTTGAGCTTGAGGATGATTAAATTTTATCTGGATTCAGCTGGTAGTAGGGTATTGACTACTCGGCGAAGAGCTCATACGAGTCTTCAGTGCATCTCCACCATTCAGAAGATCACAGAATTTGTGACAACAATAGTGACAAGCATTGGTCACCAACAAACACTACATTGATGGAGGACCAGCAGCAGGTGAACACCAAAGCTCACCAGATGAACCAGAAAACAATGACAACCTTCGTAGTAAACGGCATGACAGTGACGAGCCTGACGACCAGCTCGGTTACGGACCCCTCACACTTGGCTAGTCCTTTGCCTCTACCATTGCCATTTTAGTCAAAACCTATCAGGATGGGAGGCACCAAATGACAATTTTGAATCAATAAAGACATGTACCATAAGTTGTATGGGCTCAGGAGCTTCAATACTAATCTGTTCAAACAGCCCAACATGGTGATAAAGGAGCTTCAGATTCTGCATACACATAAAGCAGGGCGTGCCGAGAAAGAATTACAACCCTCAAGTGAGTCCAAGTTTAGACCGACACTTCCCAAGCCGTTCCATCTTGCAGAATCCAAGGGACTTATGGTTAGGGTGTGGCTGACAAGCTTGGAGGTGCACTTCATCATTGTTACGATAAACAACAACAAAAAGAAAACCAACCTCGTGGCCTCGCTATTTTGTCGCACGACTTAATGTTGGTGGTCCAGTCTAAAGGACATCCACTGGAAACAGGAGACCAGCAGAGCCAGATCAACGCCTCACGCGACCGCTCTCGCGTCGTGGACTACATGAGTGTTACCTCTCAAGGACATGTATCTGACATGGCACAAGTCTCTTAGGACACCAAAAACGTGGAGCGACTTCGTGCGCACTATTTTCCCTTGATTTGGAGAACCTAACGAGAAGTATGATGCACATTTTTGACTTAAACGTCATCGTGAGCAATCCAACTTGATGGAGTATACACGGCGTTTATACAGAATCATCACCGATTGTGACTTTTTCCATGACAACATTTTTTCTATTAAAGTGATGGCCTCAATGTGGGGATTTGACGAAGAAATTGTAACTTTTGGCATCCATAATGACCTATTGTAAATGATCATGGCAACCAATTGCATCAGCAGTGCTGAATACAATGCTTGGATGCACGAATCCAACCGCCGGTGACCTAGAAAAAATCCTTATCATGGAGGAGGAAAGTGAAGTCGAATGAAGCCTTGTCTTCAATATAGATTGGCACCATTGATACAAAACATCAATGGCTCTCTTGGAATTGTAAAAAGTAGGGCCATATCTCACGCTACTGTAAAAAACAAGATCAAAAGACCAGAAGGGGGGGAGGGAGTCGCAGAGAAAAATCGATGATTTGGAAATTGGCAAGGGTCAGAAGAATGGCGTGAATCCTTTTCAGTTGAAAGATTCTGCAATAACTGATCGCCCATCTGGGTAGCTCATACCTCTGCAAACAAGGATCCTTGAGATTGCAAAGTTTGATGAGGGACGAACAACCGGCAATACTCCTACAAATACAACTGAAGGGTTGTAAACGTCGCATAGTGGTACCAACACTAATGGACAAAGGAGCTTCTTATAGTTGCATAAAAAACGACATGGTTTAGAAGCTGGGTTTGCAGACCGGAGCAAGATTATTCGAAGGAAAATTTGTCAACAGGGGATTACAGATCCGTCAACTTTGCAAACCCCTCCGAGTGCAAATTGGAGATATGCAAGATGTAACAACGTGGAGAACTTGCCAAATGAGGGACCATGATATAATCCTTGGGTGAGATTTTCTAAAGCGACCAAATCTGCAAGTTGACTTGAGCAGTGGATCAGTTTAATTCACCGTTGTTGGTAGAAAAGGACACCTTCCTGTGGTCAAGCGACCCACAACGCAACGACAATCACGGGAAGAGGCAGAGGTTGAAACAGCACAGGAACTTGCTCTAGCCACAAAATGCCTACTGATATCTCTGGACATGGCCAAGAAACATATGCAACACGGAGCTCAAGCATGGTAGTGCACGTAGAGACTGGGGAAGCGGTTGAAATCACAGTTGAGACGTTGACCTCAATACATGAGAAGTTTGTAGCCGTACCAGAGGAGTGTGCAGCACTCATGGAGGAGTTTGAAGGGGTTCTTCTTGGCAAACTACCACGAGAGCTACATCTGTAATAGAACATCAACCATCAGATAGACATGAAGCTGGAAAGCAGAGTGACAGTGAAGTGGACCTATCAGATGAGCAAGTAAGAGCTAATATAACCCAAGAAGTAGCTGGACGAGGTGCTTGGTAAAGGATTCACGAGGCCTTCCACGTCACTCTGCGTGACACCTCTGCTTTTTATGAAAAAACCAGAGAGATGTAAATGTGCATGGACTACGGAGCATTGAACGACATCAACATCAACAAGCGATACCTTCTTCTGTGATCAGAAAAAATTTTGGACCCACTTCACGGGATCCAAATTTTGAGCAAGATTGACCTCCACTGCGGCTACCATCATGTTCACGTACCTGATAAGATTGTCGAGAAGACACCATTCCACACCATATACGAGTACTTTCAGTTTGCCATCATGCCATTTGGACTCAAAATCTTCCTTGCAACGTTTATGGTGGGGATCAACAACATGTTTTACCCTTACCTTCACGGCTTTGTCGTGGTTTACCTCAGTGACATTCTGGTGTATAGTCGCAACCTGATGGAGCACAATGGACGTCAATGAAAGGTTCGCAAAGTTGTTCAAAGAGATTTTTTTTTTTGAAAAGTTTGTAAAGTGTGACGTTGGTCCCCGTTCAATCAATTTTATGGGCCACATCACCAACAGATGACGGATCACCATGGACCGAAAGAGGTCGAGGCAGTCGCTGATTGGCTGACGGCCACAAATGCTCACAACGTTCAAGTATTTTTGGATCATTGCAACTACTACCATTTTTTTGTAAAATGTCTATGCACGAGTGTCAGCGTCTGTCTTTGATCTCACTCAAAAAAATACCAAGTGGAACTTTGAGACAGAAAAGAAGAAGCGTTCAACTTGTCGAGAAACACTCTGATCCTAGCGCTCGCCTCACGATTGGTAGATCCTATAACAGACTACATCGTGGCCACCAACGCGTCCAATTAAGCCATGAAAGTTTTTCTCATCCGGGACAAGGGTGATGGAGAACAGCGTACATGTTCAGAAAACTACGCAAGCCTGAGCTCAAATACGCGTTGCAAAAAAAAAGGATTATTGTATTCGTGCACGTGTTCAGGACATGGTGGTGCTACTTAAATGCAGATGGTGTATCATTCACACCGACCACCATGTCTTGATGTATCTCAAGACTCAGCCAATGTTGACAAATTCGATGGATGGAGTACTTTGATTCCATCTTCGATCGTGAGATTGAGTACGGACCTCAAGAAACAAATCCACAAATGCTCTAAGTCGGTGACCAGATTTGAAAGCCAAGATCAGCACATTACTCAACGAAGAAGACCCTTATCTTGCGAGGCTGTTCGCAAAGGGTTACGCATAGTTTGGTGAGAACAACAAAACAAGGTTGTGCTTTGACGACCCCTGCTGGCGATTCACTTGCGAGGTCGTCATTACACCAAACAAGCAGCTTCGAAGAATGCTATCGGAAAAATGCTACCACACTAGTCAAAGGGGACTTTCTACAACCCCGGCCCCCAGCACAACATACACAGCCTCTTTGTGCAATGCAGCACTGCTTGCCGCTACGCCATGACACAACGCTGCAACCTAGTAGGAACACGTAGCCTGTCCAAATGCGTCCATCAGGGCTCCATGTCCAATCACTATTTGTGTAGCCGTCAACTACCACCGAACACTACTATTGAATGCAGATTTCAAGGTATAGTGTGGAGATAACATACCGCATCACTCAAACAGCCGCGTGAAGGGCTCTCACTTGAGGGCACTACAAAAACTGTGCAAGGCGGTTAATGGCAAAGGCAATGTTGGGTCGTGTGCTAGTGGCCAAGTACATCAAAGAGCCAATGAGGCACAAGTACAGGGTCATATCCAGTATCTCCCAAAGCTACAATGGATCATCCACCTTCACAACATCCTGTTCGTCATGTGTGCTGGCAGTGGAGGCTGTGGGAACTAAATGGAGGAGGTCAGCATAACGCTCCTCCACAACACGCACGTAACATGCGGATGTAGCAAGAGTGTCCAAGGCTGAAGATCACAGACGATCTCTATCATGAGAAGCACAGAGGTATGGTTAATTCAGGGTGTTCTATATACGACACATTCAGTGTGCTAAGTAAAAACTATGAGGTAATTTCCATGAAGTTTTCTAGAGAGGTAGTCACATTCTGTTCATGTGGAAAACTAAGTATATGATGCTTGTGCCTTAGGAATTGAATTTAGTATGGAAAGTTTAATGTATGCCACTCCGGTCTAAATGCATTATAGACATGTGTATGTCTTCATCATTTTCTTTCAAAACTGTAGCATACCAAAGATTTATTTAGAGAACCATATGCCAAAAAGGAAATGCTAGGCAGTAAGTTGGGGCAACAGCGTAGATACAGCGCCTGGCCTTCATCGCTCGTGCCTAAGTCTGCTGCCCCCAAAGTCTGTTGCTCTAGAAATGAAGTCCGGAAGCTCTAGGTTTGTTACGCAGAAATACGCACGCAAGTGTTGGTGCTACAAAGTAGCTGGAAATTGAGATTGACTGATTAGGAATGAAGAATGAGATGCAACGGGAAACCCCTCCAAATCCTAGTCGACCCCCCTGAGAAGATGCGTGTAAGCTTCCTAGCAACACAGCCGCTGACTAGGCGTCAGTGCTTAGTCAGGCGGTGACGACAGTCACAAGTCGTGCACACAACGGCAAGGGTCTGGCTAGGAGACACAAGGCAAAGTGTCAGAATGATTTAATAGCATTTGCAGAGAGGAATGACAAATGACAGGTCCATGGCATAAGTACCTGCCGCTGCGCACGGCGGGTGTCGCACGCGGCAGTGCAAGATAAGTCCTAAAGCCGGCCCAAAACCACTTTTTTGGCCGTAACTCTGCGCAGAAATGTCAGAATGCTACGCCGTCTGAACCTAGACGTGCAGAATCAAAAGCCGGACGTTACAACTGGTCACATGCATGCATCCAGCATCAAGCGGTGGACACACAATACAAAAACATGCAAATCGGGCCCACGACCTGTCCACCGATAAACTCCCGTGTGCTGCAGAAAAACTGCAGGAGGTCCCGGGTAGCGTCCGAAGCTCTGGAACGGTCGTCGGTCAGCTCCAGGATGGTAGTCCGCCACCAGATGACGCACCGGTGCCTCCAGGGTCCGCATCAGGGATCTACACGAGTATCGACACGACCAAGTGGTCACAGTAAACTGTACAGGTCGACAGGAACGTCACAATTCACAGCACTCCCCCATGATCCGATGGTACGCATGTCCATACACGTGCAACACTGAGACGAGTACAAAAACAAGTGCAACGACAAATGTGACACGGACACGGACACACCCCACACTCAACCACTCTCAGGCAAGGGGCGAAGTCCAACAGAACGAATGGCCACTCGGAACTTTCCGCGTACTAGTGCCTTTGTCAAGAAGTCAACACGTTGTATGTCAGTGCCAACCCAAATGACGGAGATCACGTGTCGCTCCACCAGATCACGCACGAAGTAGTGCTCAACCGCAATGTGCTTTGTGCGAGCATGAAACACACCAGAGTTCTCCGCAATGGCAAGAGCACTCTGGTTGTCGCAGTGAAGCACGATAGTGGGTACGGACTGGCCAAGCTCATGGAACAGGAGCTGCAGCCATACCGCCTCAGCAGACCCTACACCTAGAGCAACATACTTTGCCTCCGATAAGCTACGTGCAATGCCGCCCTGCTTCCCGTTACGCCACGACATAGTGGTCCCACCAATCAGGAACACGTAACCGGTTTGATTGCGTCCATGTGGGCTCCAGGCCCAGTCGCTGTCGATGTAGCCCTCAAGAACCACCGAACACTGCCAGCGAAAGCAGAGTTCGAGGTATGGTGTGGAGACAACGTACCGCACCACTCGCACAGCCGCGTGAAGGGCTCTAGCGCGTAGAGCTAGCGAAAACTGGGCAAGGAGGTTAATGGCAAATGCGATGTCAGGACGTGTGGTAGTGGCCAGGTACATTAGAGATCCGATGAGACGGAGGTACAAGGTCACATCTATTGTCTCGCTCAGCTGTGTGGGATCGTCCACCTTCAGGGCGTCCTTCCCGTCAGGTGTGAGAGGTGTGGAGGCTGTGGGCACTGCGCCGAGGAGGTCGCTGAAGCGCTCCCCCACAACCCGTGCGTATCGGGCCTAGTGCAGTAGTAGAGTACAACGTCTGCGCTCTCGCACGATCTCAATGCCAAGAAACACCGCTGCCGGACCAAGGTCCTTCATCCTGTAGGCATTTTGGAGGACAACCTTGGCCTCCTTCACGACCTCTAGTGAAGGAGACACGATCAGAAGGTCATCGACATAGACCAGGATGGCGGTGAATCGCTCAGGCGTCTGTCAGATGAAGAGAGAGGGATCTGCCTCACTCTGTACATATCCCGTACGAGTTAGGGTCCAAGTGATCTCCTAGTTCTAATGCCGAGGAGACTGCTTGAGACCGTACAAGGACTTGCGCAAGCGCTAGACCTTGTCACCATCCTCAAAGCCGGGTGGCTGAGCCACGTAGATCTCCTCATCTAGAGACCCATGGAGGAACGCATTGTTCACATCCATCTGGTGTAGTTCTCAGTCCTGCTGAGCCACTACATCGATCAGAGCTCGAGCTGAGGTCATGCAGCCGACACGGGCGAATGTGTCAGTGTAATCAATGCCCTCACTCTCAGAGTACCCCTTGATAACCAAGCGAGCCTTGTGGCGTTCCAGTGAGCCATTTGGCTTCACTTTCTTGCGAAAGACCCAGTTGACCTGAATAGCCTTCCTCTCAGGTGGAAGGTCGACTAGCTCGTAAACTCCATGCTCTCGGATGGCGCGAACCTCATCCTCGCAGGCAGCACGCCACGCATTAGCATCCTGTGATGAGAGAGCTTCCCTCAGTGTGCCTAGGTCAGGTGCCAAAGAGGGGGAGCTCTGCATGGCAAGAGCGCACACCTCGGTGCTAGGTCTGACAACCACAAGATCAGCTGCTGCATCACAAGCGATGTGAAACTCGCGAGTGACAAGATCGTGCCCAATGAGACATGCTGGGTGTACCTTTGTGTGCTCAGTGCGGACACTCAGGCCTAGGGCCTTTGTGCCGGGATCGCCACTCGCGATACTACGAGTGGAGCATTTGGGTGCAGGCACTCGGTGCGCTCCGGAGGCCAACGGTCGAAGACGACCGCCAGGCTCACGGGAGTAACCTGGGCTCGAGGGTTCACCTCAGGCTCAAAAACAGGCAGAAGCGCAGCTGGGGAGGACTGAGGCAAGAGAGCTGGTGATGCTGTGCGAGGAGGTGCGGGTGTGGGAGACACGTGACTTGGGGTGACAATAGGAGAAGGTGAGGTAGGGCTATGCGCAGAGGCAGGAGTGCTGGCGGACACAGGTACGGATACAGGAGTACGCACAGGTGTAGGATCATGGGTATGTGAGGGATGCGAGGGAACGCGGGTAGAAGCCAGTGGTGCTGGAGAGGTCTCTGGGCCGACAGAGATGATCGCTGGGTCATCAAGAGCCGGAGACCGCGAAGTGGAGGGAGCTCAAACGGACACATCAGCCTGGCGAGGGGTGCTCGGAGGCGCAGACTCCCCCATCTGGCGAGAGACCTCACACGTAGGAATGTGGGTGACAAACAACAACGTGATCGATGTCGGACCACAGTAGGTGAGGGACTCAAAGAAGAGTGCGTCACGAGACTCAACAATGCGACGACGAGCAGGGTCCCAAAAGTTCCAGGCCTTCGACCGTGGGGAGATGCCGACGAAGGCACACAATCGGCCCCGCGGTGAGACCTTGGACCCCTGCTGGTCCTCGGTGTACCACACACAAGCCAAGGATCCCCAGACGCGAGCGAGGCGTAGGTCAGCACGGTGACCGAACCAAAGCTCATACAGTGTAACGTGGTTCGGAAGGGGACCGTGCGGGAGGCGGTTCCAGTCCCAAGTCATGTAGGCAAAGCCCTCAAAAGCGAAGGACTCTGGGAGACCTCACTCAGATCGCATAGCGCGAACCGCATCCTCCATGGTGTGGTTCCAACGCTCAGAAACACCATTCTGCTGAGGAGTAGCAGGAGCGGAGACCTGGTGAAAAATCATGTGCTCAGCAAAGAAGCTATCCATCTCGCCTAGAAACTCGCCACCACGATCCGAGCGGAAGGTGTGCAGAGTGTGGCGGGACTGACGCTCAGCCATCACTAGCCAGAGGCGAATCGCAAGGGCGGCGTCACTCTTCTGGCGCAGGCTGTAGACCCACCGCATCCGGGTGAAGTCATCAGTCAGGGTCAGGATGTATCGACCCCGATCGGACAAAGACTCGATAGGAAGAGGACCAAGAAGGTCTGAATGGACTAACTTGAGAGGGTGAAGGGCACGAGAGCGGGAGTCAAGGTAACTGCAGCGATGCATCTTACCCTCAGCATGGAAGAGGTAGTCGGTCTTGGGCGGCCTCTCGAAAGAAGCCGCATCAAGACCGAGAGCAGGCTGTGTCTGAATGAGCTTTGACACAGTGTCGGAGCCCACATGACACAGATGGCAATGAAGCAATCGCAGGTGATCAGGAGAAAGGACACCAATGACAAAAACACGAGCTAAAGGGGAGGAAGAGCAAGGAGCGGAAGTCCGGGAGACACGATACATATCATCCACAACAGAGGCACGGAGAACAATGCTGCGAGTGTCAATAGCAGTCACAGTCGCGGAGTCAGCACTGTGCTCTACAGAGAGTCCCATCAGTGTGCAAGCACGGACAGCAAGCAAACTGAGCTCAAGGTCAGGTACAAAGAGCACCTCGGAAAGATAGAAGGGGCCAGAAGGAGCATCGAAACGTACGACCCCAACACCCTCGACTGGCAAGGACTGACCAGAGCCTGTGCGGACGGAATGGACAGACGCAACATGGCCGAGAACAAGAAAATCACTACGACAACACGCCATGTGATGAGTGGCACCGGAATCGATGATCCAAGTACCGCCGGAATCACGACTGGAGGATGTCACTGTACAACGGGCAATGGAACACTCGGCCTCGGACGGACGCTGGGCAGCAGGTGGGGAGGAACGACAAAGGGCACAATGGTGAGACTCATGAATCCAATCTGTACAGTCAGGCCCATCGTCATCATATGCCGACTGTGCCCCCCCACACGAGTCATCCTGGGTCACCAGAACAGACGGACTGACGGTCTGTGAGCCACCCGGCTGTGACAACACACTCGCACCTCTGTGAAAGCGGAGCGCCAGAAGGTGGCGGAGCTCGGCGATGGTGCGGTCATGTGGGTCGGGGTCGCCGCTGGTCGCTGGTGAAGATGCGGGATCTGCTGCAGTCGTGGTCGCCGCACGTACGGAGGATGTGCTACTCGATGTAGACAAGAGTGCGTGTGCAGCCTGGAGCCCGCGAGTAATCCGTGCCCAGTCGAGCGACTGCTGGTACTTGGTGTAGTAATGGGCGCCTCCACAGTTGTAGCAGTGAACAGAACGTCCACCGCTACTGCCCGATGACGGCTGATGCTGCAGCTGCTGCTGCCCTGTGTCTGAGTCGGTGTAATCGGGTGGAAGGGGAGGAGGATGACGAGGCGGAGGATGGAGAAGAGGTCTACAGGAGGGGCATTGGTGGTGATGCAACGACTGCTACAGCAATGGAGGTCTCCTGATGAGCCACAGCTGCCTTACGGGCTGAAGTCACCTGGAGGAAAAGCTGGTGCGCCCAAGGAAGAAGCTGTACTGAGGCCAAAAAGGCTTGAGCACGGCGTCGCTGTACCGCGTGAAGATGTCGGTGCGCTCAAGGTGAACCCCAAGCATGATTGTGCGGAGCGCCCACAGCTATGTACCTCCTGAAGTCCCACTGCACGTGTAGATGCGCATGGCGCGTCGCCAGTAGTCTGCTGCGGGCTCGGTAGGTCCCTGGCAAAGGGAGTGAAAGGCATGGATGTGTGCAGCGCGGGTGGCATGCGTCTCTACAACGAGCAGGGACATCGCTGGATCCCAGCCCCCGTGTGGATTACCGCCGGTGCCTATGCCCGCCTCGCCAAGGAACGGGCGGAAGTCAACGACGGTCTCGTGCGGCATGGCGTAGAGGAGCCCGCGCATCGCCCTAGCCGCTGTCAGCACCTCAGCTCGGTCCGTAGTCTGATACGGACTGTGGTAGTAGGGGCACACACCCTCTGAAGTGGCCCAGACCTGAAAGAGGATCTCCTAGCAGTCGAAGCCGTCCTCGCTGACATACCGGGGAGGCGGCGTCTTGACGTCCTTGGGTTGCCGCTCCGTAGGGAGAGCAACCACAGGCTGGGAAGGACGAGAGATGGGAAAGACGCTGGGAAGAGGGAAGTCGCTGGGGTGGAGGTCAGGGGACGATCGAAGCTCCGGAATGCGGGATGTGTGTGGGGGCCGAGAGCTCGTCTGAAGCTGACGGTCATGCTACTGAAGCATACGAATCTCGCGCTCGGGGGAGTCGTCATCCATGCCTGGCATGTCTGGATCCTCGTTCCAAGGCTCAGGAGGTGGCTGGTCGGCTCCAACTCTTCTCTCTGGTGCTGGAGCTGACTGCTGTGTAGAGGGTACAACCCCGGCCGCGCCCTCAGAAGTCTGTCGCGGAGTCGTGGAATGACCTCGAAGGAGCTCAGTGAGTTTACGGATGGCGTCAGTCTGCTCCTGCTGCACTCGATGCATCTCGTCCTGTTGGCTCTGCAGCTCCTCAATGGCCTGCAAACGTGGGCTCATGACCGTTGAGGAGGAAGAAGAGGGATCTATGACCCCTTTTCCCTTCTCGTCGGACGGAGCCATGGTGCCGCTCATTATGGGCCTGGACGTCAAAGTGGTCAAATTACAGAACAGTGAGCGTTTCTTGAGGAGTTGAAACGCTGGCAACTTTTGACCATCTGACCAAAACTTTCAATAAGTCAGGTGCTGACGTCACCAGAAATTTGCTGACGTCAGCAAAACTTGATGACGTCAGCAAGTCAAGATGCTGACGTCAGCTCACCCCCTTCCTTTTTTAGGTCAACCCTCGTGACTGCTTTGCGACCTGGCAGCCGGTCCGCAGCAGCTGCGCGGAAGTTGTGCAGCAGCTTCCGCTTGGCTGCTGCTACTGCTGCGTCGTCAGCTGCAATAGCAGCCGCGCGGCTGCGTGCGGAGTGGCCGCCTGGCTGCTGCGTGCACGGCTGTGGCAGCAGCCGCGTGCTGCTACAGCTGTTGTTGCGCCCTACGGTTGCTGCACGCTGCTGCAGCCTCTGCGCGCTGCTGCCGTTGCTGCTGCTATGCTGCTGCTGCTGCTGCCATTACTGCTGTTGCTGCTGCCGCTGCTGCTGCTGCACTTCTGCTCACGCGCTTCCGCTGATGCTGTGCTGCTACTGTGCTGCTGTCGCCGTTGTTGTTGTTGTAGCCGCTGTTGCTGCTGCCTCTACTGCTACACTGTTGCTGTGCTGCTGCCGCCGCACGCAGCTGCTGTGGTGCTGCCGCCGTGCGCTGCTGCCGCCGCTGTTGCTATCGCTGCTGTTGTGCTGCTACTCTACTGCACGGCTGCTGCTGCTGCTGAATGCTGTTGGCGACTGCAGTCTCACATGGAGGTGGTGAGCGACGTCGACGGCGATCTGCTGTCGTCGACGGGTCCCTGTAGATTTGCTGCAGCTGTGGCTCTCACTGATGCTGCTCTGTTGTGTCTTTGCTACGCAGCTCGGTGAGAACTGTCTCACCGCTCTGATACCATGAGAAGATGCGTGGAAGCTTCCTAGCGACACAGCCGCTGACTAGGCGTAAGTGCCTGGTCAGACGGTGACGGCAGTCACAAGTCGTGCACACAACGGCAAGGGTCTGGCTAGGAGACACAAGGCAAAGTGTCAGAATGCTTCAATAGCATTTGCAGAGAGGAATGGCAAATGACAGGTCCATGGCATAAGTACCTGCCGTGGCGCACGGCGGGTGTCACACGCGACAGTGCAAGATCTGTCATAAAACCGGCCCAAAACCACTGTTTTGGCCGTAACTCTACGTAGACATGTCAGAATGCTATGCCGCCTGAACCTAGACGTACAGAATCAAAAGCCGGACGCTACGACTGGTCAGATGCATGCATCTAGCATCAAGCGGTGGACACACAATACAAAAACATGCAAATCGGGCCCACGACCTGTCCACCAATAAACTCCTGTGTGCTGTAGAAAAACTACATCAGGTCCCGGGTAGCGTTCGGAGCTCTGGAACGGTCGTCGGTCAGCTCCAGGATGGTAGTCCGCCACCAGATGATGCATCGGTGCCTCCAGGGTCCGCATCACGGATTTGCACGAGTATGGACAGCGCCGAGTGGTCACAGTAAACTGTGCAGGTCGACAGGAACTTCACAATTCACAACACCCCCACTAGTGTAGAACTTGTCATTCAGTTAACCCGCCAATTACAAAAATGTTCCAGACCTATTTCCTGGAAGGCAGGGTTTTCTGGATGAGCCCTGCTAGACGCCGGATAGCCCAAAACCCGGCCGTTGTCCGTTTTGCCTGAAAACTGGACCAAACCATAATACCGACTCCGTAAACACAGTTGTGTGGTCAGAATCAGCTAGAAAATAGCAGGAAAGAGTTATGGCTGCCCGAACCCAGGCAGTGCCTACAAAAGTCAATGGTGCCAAACAGTGCCACACAGCAAGAGACATGGAATGTAGGCAGAGCATGACGATCCAGACGCAATGGCACAACCAGAAACAACGATGGGTGCATGTACACAGCATCTGCAGTGGCAGTGACCGCCGGCGGCCCCACCGCCGAGGAGGCCTTCCGATGGAGCTGAGCATGTTGACGGCAAGAGGAGGCTCAAGCAAAATGTGAGTAGGCCTCAGCGTGTGTCGGCTCCACCGAACGACACTCCAGCGGTGTCGAGTCTCGCCATCAGTCATCTGCACGCCGATGTACACAAGGCGGGAGGACACAACAGAGTACAATGAGAGATGCACGAAAGATGCACCAACACTCCCCCATGACTCACAGGCGTAGTGTTGTTGTGTGTGTCGTACACGACTTATGGTGACCCCTCGGCTCATGTCTATTCACGTGTAGATCCCTGAGACTGGCAACGGTGGCAAAAGAACGTCGGCTGGCAGCGACTGGCGCCCAAGAGACTCTTGTACTTGTTAAACTCGTGCTGTGGACAACACATAGGCGTGCAGCCTATCAAGACGTAGATTTTGTCGCCGCGGTCGTTCTGGTTCAAACGGTTGTCGTTCTGACGTGTCTATAGGGAGTTATGGTCAAAACTGTGTTTTTGCAACTGTATTATCCTACTAGAAAATAACGCCCTTGTGCGTCGCGTGTGTGCACATCCACTAGGTCTGTGACACTATTTAGGCTGTTATGGCCTCAGTTTCATCTCTCTCTGCACAATTCAACATTTGTAGCTTTTGACACTTGTACTTGTGTCCCTAGCCTACCCCTTGCTATTCTCACCTCCACCTGTGTGTGCTAGTGAGTTAGTTGGTCGGCTTGTACTGCCTTGCACAGCTGCGTAGCAGAGACGTAGCAAACGCAGTGACAGTGAGCGACCGCAGCCATTGCCTTGAGGAGCAGCAGAAACAATGCCCCCTGTCTCGACGAGAGGTCGTGGGAGGACTCACCAATTTTCCCACTGTTTTTTTTATACGTCTGCGACAGTTTCACGGCCGTTCTACGGTAGCAATAGCTGTTCTGCGGAAACCCCACGGTGTTCCATGGCGATGAAGTCTCCGTAGCAGACGCCGCAGCTCCGCAACTGCAACGAAACCCGCTAGTGGTTCTGTGGATTTACCGCGATCGCACATGGTGTTCCGAAGCCATCACCCTACGGTGACAGTACCCGGGCAGTTTCGCCTTGTTTCGCAGATCCGTTTCGTTCTGCCGTAGTAGCTCCGCGGCGTTCCTGGAACACCGTCGACGGAGCTCCACTGTGATGGGCGGTCGTGAGTTTGCGGCAGTTCTACGGCGACTCAGCAGTCGCAAGTCGCGGCAGCCCCTCGGTGGTCGCGGAACGCATTGATGGGGTGCCCCAACAGTTCGCGGCACCCCGCCGTGCTCCGCGTCGACGCGACCGCGTTCAACCCGAGCGGATCCGCGGCAGTCCGCAGTTAACGTCCGCGGTGAAGTGTACTGCGGAGGGGGTCCACGGAGGCATTCCACGGAGGCGTTTTGTGGAGGTGAGGTTCCGCGGAGGTGAGGTTCCGCGGTGAGGTGTTCCCTCACAACAAAAGAAAAGAGGGAGGGGGGAAAGGGGGGAACCGGCCACCATGCTGAAGTTCACCCCCTCCAGCGCCACTACCGACGCAACTGCAGAGGACAACACCTTCAGGGGCCAACGTCTGCCGCCGCCATCGTCACCACAGTGGCAGCAACAGCATCAGCAGCAGCAACAGCAGCAGTTGTAGCAGCAGCCCCTACAACAGCAGCAGCAACAGCAGCGACAGTAGTAACCACCGCTATAGCAGCAGCCGCCACTACAGTAGCAACAGCAGCGGCCGCGGAGCCCAACGACATTAGCGTGCCAAGTGCGCGCACTAGCTGACCTATAGGCTGAGAGCCGCAACACTTTGACGAAGCAGGTCACTGAGCTGCAGGACCTGATGAGGGGCTTACTGCCTTAGCAGCAGCAGGCCCAGCAGCAGTAGCAGTAGCCGCCGTCCGTGGACCCGAGCGAGGACCATCTCGCTCACGGCGGCAATGAAGATGAGATTGCGGAGGCCCTCTCCGACTCTGGCAAGGAGGGCAAGGAGGAGCTGTTGCGAGCACGCCTCATCCGCCTAGAGGCACGCCGGAGAGCGCGTGAGGCCAATACCATCCTCCTGGGCACAAGCTCCAGCACCGACGCCGGCTTGAGCTCATCTCGCCACCCTCTGAGCTTTGAGGAGCTAGCTCTGTGGGCCCGCCTGGGCAAGGGGGTTACCTCCTCTGTGTCCGGTCCCACAGTGGCTTCAGCCGTCGCTCTACCGATGGTCAAGTCACCCAAGTGGTTTGAGTCGGACCCGTCCATCTTCCGGACTGGGAGCGACTTCAAGACTTGGGAGCCACACTTTTGCATGTGGGCCATGAGCGAGGGAGTTCTTGCCTACAACCTCACCCCCTACCAGGCGTCTGACCCCGCCCAGACGCAGATGGTGGTCCGCGCCGCCTGCGGTCTGATGAAAGCCGCCCCAGACTTCACCAAAGACTTCAGTCGGTTCCTCGGTGATCCACTGACGGGCTCGAGAGCTGACCCTCGCGAGGCGTGGGCACTGGCCGTCACTCTGTTTGAGGACTCCACCCTGGCCCTGACATCTTAGCGCCTTGCGGACTTCAACTCCATCTGTCAGACTGCTCAGGAGTCCACAACTGACTACTGGCGCAGGGCGATTCAGCTGTACGAGGAGCTGGGAGACGATGCCCCTACGCAGTACTCCGCCCTCCAGATCATCCTATACAAAATCCACCCCAACCACGCGCAAGTCTTTAGTAACTTCTCCCAGACTCTGCTTCACGACTTGGCAAGCGACGGGACCCTGCTGCATTGGGCCACCCTCCACTTCATGGAGTTGCTGGCATGGACACCGCAAACCATGCTCGCCACAACACCGCTTTAGCTGCAATTGCCGCCGGATCCTCCTCTACGCCTTCTATAGCAACAGCGGCTCCAGCACAGGGAAAGAAGGGCCACAAATCGTCAGGTGGTGTCTCCACTGGTGGGACCAGTAGCGACACCAGCACCAGCAGTGTCAGCCGCAGTAGAAGCAGTGAGAGCAACAGCCGCAGCGGCGGCAGCTGCAACAACAGTGGTAGCAGCGGCCCTGGCAACAGGATGGGCCGCCGGCTCGTGTGCTTCAACTGCGGGGGTGACCATCGTTACCCCAACTGCACTTGCCTAACAGGCCGCCCATTCGACTGGGCCAAGGTCACCCGTGGACTGCAGCAGACGCATGAGGCGCGCATGCACCAGACGTCCGGTGCGACCGCCTGCCCAGCCGCCATTGCCGCAGCCGTCCCAGAGGAGCCCGCCGCCACCACAGGCCCCTCCGTGGATCCTCGCGACCAGGCGCTCACCGAACGCGATAGAACGATCGTCGAGCTGCACCAGCTTCTCGCCCTACGCTCATCTCAGGGAGGTGCGAGTGAGCTGACTGAGTTGAGGGGTCCAACTGCCTCTGGATTGTCTATGTCGTTGCGTGATGATGCATGTGGTGGTCCCCATGTCCAGTCGTGTGCGCGTGATGGACCTGATGATGTGTCTTGGCTGCATGCTGTTCATGTATGCTCCGCTAGTCGCCTTATTGTGTCCCGCGCTGAGCATCCTGCTGTCGCACCTTGTTCCGTCGCCAAGTGCCACATTGCCCCTTGTACGCGTGTCACCGACGCCACCTGGGTCGTTGACTCCGGTGCCACCCACCACATGATGTGTCGCCGTGACGCCTTCGTCGTCCTGCATCCTATTGGTGCAATTTTCTCTGTTTGCACTATAGCTGGCCATGAGGTCCCTGTCCAGCTGGCCATGAGGTCCCTGTCCGGGTGTTGGAGTCGTGCAGTTCACCGGGCCCATTGGTCCCATATACATCTCTGACGTCCTCTTTGTCCCTGATCTGGAACTCAGTCTGCTGTCTATCCGTGCTTGCACCAAGATGGGCCTGGGTGTCATGCACATAGCTGTCGATGCTCGCATCTTTGTGCGTGAAACCGAGGAGACCGTCCTCAGTGGAACGGTTGTCGATGATCTGTAGCACATCTCTGGATCCTGTGCAAATGCACCCCCCTTGCTTGCGTTTCCCACTGCTTGTGTTTTTGTCGCTGGTGCTCTATCCACCGAGCACCACCGTCTCCTTCATTGACACCTCTGCCATGTGCACCTGGGGGCTGTCGACAGGCTCGTCTGCACTCAGCCCGCTCTCGTTCTTGATGCGGCATCCTTCCAGGCGCCGCCCATGACTGATTGCGTGGCCTGTGCTGAAGGAAAAATACACCGGTCCACCTATCTTGCGTTTGTCTCCAGGGCTCGTCGGCCCTTGGAACTTGTCCACTCCGACCTCATGGCTCCACTCCCTATCGAGTTTCAGGAGGATCACGGTCGCTACGTCCTGACGTTGACTGATGACTTCACGTGCATGCGCTGGATCTACAATCTGCGTCAGAAGAGCGATGCTTCCATCGCAGTCCGCATTTGGCTGGTTATGGCCAAGCACCAGTCTCCCCACCGCCTTCAAACCTTTCTCTCAGACCACAACGGCGAGTACCTCGGTGATATGGCCTGCTCCTTCACCGAACTTGGTGTCTTCCACAATCTCTTCGCTCCCGCCACCTCCCATCAGAACGGTGTCTCAGAGCGCTGGAACCGCACCATGGAGGATGCGGTCTACGCCATGCGCGCTGACAACGCCATGCCTGAGGGCTTTGCCTTCGAGGGCATGGCGTACATGACCTGGGTCTGGAACCGCATTCCCCATGGCCCTCTCCCCGGTCACCGCACGCCCTACGAGCTCTGGTACGGGCATCGTGCGGATCTGCGCCTGGCCCGTGTCTGGGGCTCCCTTGCCTGCGTGTGGTTTACACCGGAGCAGCAGAGGAGCAAGCTCTCTCCGCGGGGCTGCATCTGCACCTTCGTTGGCGTCACCTCGCAGCCGAAAGCCTGGCGGTTCTTGGATCATGAGCGACGCCACATCGTGGAGTCTCGAGACGGTCTCTTCTTCAAGCATCTCGCCTTCCGCAACCTTGCGCACATCCACGCTCTGCGTACTGCTCATGCCCCTGGGTGTGCCGGACCCCGTAGTGTGGGGGAGGTCCCTGGTACGGAAAGCACAGTGCCTCCGTCCAGTGCGGTCACTCCGTCGCCGACACCCCAAGGGCTGTCCCTAGAGGTTGTGCCCACTGGCACCCCCAGCATCATCCCATCTGTGGCTTGCTCCTCTGCCCTTGACTCTCCGCTCTCACCCGTGTCCAAGTCTGCGTCCGAGTTTGCCTCCGCGTATGAGGATCTGCCTGATCATGCACCTACTATCGCAGCTGAGTCTTTGCCAGATCCTACGTCCGCGTATGTGTCTGACTATGAGCCATCCCTGCCTCCGGCCGCGGACATGCCTACGTCTGCCGTGGGCCCGTCCCTGGCTGTTGAGACCACACCAGCCCAGAGTGGCGCGCTAGCCATGTAGTCCACACCGGCATGTGAGTTATCAGTGCCCACTGATTCTGCCATGTCGGATCCTTACACACGGGCACCCGGTGGACGTCTCCGCCCATGCCCCACGCGCAGCGTCGTTAGCGGTGACCCAGGCACGAAGGCCCTCGGCCTGAGTGCTCGCGGCCTCGCTGAGGTTCACCCTGGCTGTGCCACAGATATTGCGCGACTTGCTCATGAGCGCTGTCTCGCTCGTGACGCCGCTGAGTCCATGGTGACGGTTGACCCTCCCTCTGCAGCGTACGCCTTGGCTACACGTAGTGCACCAGTGCTGTCTCCCGACCCCACCAGTCTGCCTGAGGCCTTGTCAGCCCCCGACACTGAGTAATGGTGCACTGCCTGCCAGGCTGAGCTCGATGCCATCCGAGAGCACGGCTTCTTTGAGCTGGTGGACTTGCCGAAGAACCGCAAGGCCATTAAGGCCAAGTGGGTTCTCTGCAAGAAGCTAAAACCAGACGGCACAGTGGAGCGCGACAAAGCACACCTGAGAACAAAGGGCTTCTCTCAGGTCCCGGGCGTAGTTTACACCGAGACCTTTACCCCTCTTGGCCAGATGACGACCACGGTCACGCTACTGAGCCAGGCGGCACAGCACGACTAGGAACTCCATCAGATGGATGCCAATAACGCGTTCTTGAACGGGGACCTTGAGGAGGAGATCTACATGGTCCAGCCACCCAGCTTTGAGGATGGTACCGGTCGAGTGTAGTGACTGTGGAAGGCCTTGTACGGCTTGAAGCAGTCACCTCGATGCTGGAATTAGGAGATCACCAGCACGCTGAAATGCGTTGGGTATGTTCAGAGTGATGCAGACCCATCCCTGTTCCTCTCACAATCCCCAGCACTGCTCGCTGCCATCCTTGTCTACGTGGACGATCTTCTGATTGCCTTACCCAACCTGGGAGCATTGAACGCTGCCAAGGCCGTTCTCACCTCGGCCTACAAGATGAAAGATCTCGGTGAGGCCTCTGTCTTTTTGGGGATGGAGATCGTGCGTGATCGTGTCTACCGCACACTCCGCATCCATCAGGGATGCTATGCAAAGACTGTAGGGGAGCGCTTTGCCAACCTCCTCGCTGCCGTCCGCACGGCCTCCACGCCCATGACCCCTGAGGGGCAGGCTGCCATGAAGGTGGGTGACCCAGCTGACCTGGGGGAGCTAGTCGATGTGACCGAGTACCTGTGAGTCATTGGCTTACTCACGTACTTGGCCACCATGACACGGCCCGACATTGCCTTGACTGTCAACCTGCTCGCCCAGTTCTCGCAGGCTCCATGCCAACAAACACTGGAGGCCGCAGTCCGGTGTGTGCAATACATCTTGTCCACTGCACGCTTTTGCCTGTGCTTTCGTGAGCAGGTATCCGTTGTGCTCGACAGGTACAGAGACACTGACTGGACATGGAGTCCAGATGGCAAGAGCCGCACCGGCTACATCTTTCTCATTGGAGGCACTGCACTGTCCTGGCAAAGCGGGAAGCAGGGCTGCATTGCACGTGACACTGCTGAGGCAGAGTATGTTTCTCTAGGAGTTGGTGCAGCGGAATGTGTATGGCTCATCTGTCTGTTTCGTGAACTGCGTCAGTCCATCCCCCCTGTGGTTCTCCAGTGTGACAACATGAGAGCGAAGGCCATCGCCAAGAACTCAGGTGTGTTCCATGCGCACACAAAGCACATCAATGTTGAGCACCACTTCGTGCGTGATCTGGTTGATCGTGGTGAGATCCGAGTCATCCATGTGGGCACTGACAGGCAGTGCGCGGATTTTCTGACCAAGGCTCTGGGTTGTTCGAAGTTTCATGCGGCCACTCGTTCCGTGGGACTCTGCCCCATCCCAGCTACATGTTGATTCCTCATGTGCCACCTTGCGTGTGATGTGCTTGCTACCTACAGCAGCTGTGCGTTTCTTGCTCTGTACTGCGTCAGTGTCTGCATGTGCATGGATGTGTTTTGCCCTCCGGTCATGGGGGAGTGTTGTTGTGTGTATCGTACACGGCTTACGGTGACCCCTCGGCTCATGTCCATTCACGTGTAGATCCCTGAGACTAGCGACGGTGGCAAAAGACCGGCGGCCGACAGTGACTGGTGCCTGGGAGAATCTCGTACTTGTTTAATTCGTGCTATGGGACAGCAAATAGGCATGTAGCTTATCAAGATGTAGATTTCGTTGCCGCGGCCGTTCTGGTTCAAACGGCTTGTCGTTCGGACGTGTCTACAGGGAGTTATGGTCAAAACTGTGTTTTTGCCACTGTATTGTCCTGCTAGAGAATAGCGCCCTTGTGCGCCACGTGTGTGCACATCCACTAGGACTGTGACACTATTTAGGCTGTTCTGGCTCAGTTTTCATCTCTATCTGCACAATTCAACATTTGCAGCTTCTGACACTTGTACTTGTGTCCCTAGCCTACCCCTTGCTGTTCTCACCTCCACCTGTGTGTGCTAGTGAGTTAGCTGGTCGGCTTGTACTGTAATTCATTATTCTCTGTTATTTTAAAGATGTATTCAATGATTTTCACATCATCTAGTTTTTTCCTATGAATGTCTTTAGGGTATGTTAGTCCTACATAGTATGTGATCAAGATCTAGAGACGGAATGGAGTTCAGTCTTTGCAGGCGAACAGGACATGCAGTTACTTTTCTGAATGTTTGCAAGTGCCGCAAGCGTAATTCGCTCGGAGTCCATTGTCCCCCCTCCCCCCCCCTTCCCCCCGACACCGGGAGTGTATTGGGGGAGTGTATTTGGGGGTGTATCTTGCATACGCTAAAAAATGTGCACACGTGTATTTATACACTTGTGTACAAAATCGACGCCCCTCTAGATACACTACCCAATACACCCTCCCAATACACTTCCACTTTGTGAGGGAGGGGGGTACGAGATAGCCCCGTATCGATGCTCTATATCTGGCGAGTGTATCGGTAAGTGTAGCGGATAGACAACCGAAAGAATACAAAAGTGTATTCTTTTGTCAAGGCATGAAAGTAGATATGGAGTATTGGTCTTGATATCTTGACGGTGTTCAGAAAACAAAAAGGTAACTACTTTTTTACGCGCGTCATAAACCTTTGCAGACTTTTCGAGCTATGAAACGGCACCCCCACTGGTAGGACTCCCCCCCCCTCCCCCCCCTCAAGTCATCTCGAGCGTATTGGAGGAGTGTATTGGGGGGTGTATCTCGCATGCGCTCAAAATTGTACACAAGTGTCTTTGTACACTTGTGTACAAAGTCGACCCCCTTCCAGATACGCTACCCAATACATCCCCCCGATACAATCCTGGATAGGACGGGGGGAGGGGGGGACTTCATGCTTGACCATGTTACCTGCCGTTCGAGCGCAAGGTCACCCATTTGGACGAAGATTTCCGCGATAGGCATAAACAGAACGAGGACATATATGCGTCTATCTCTATGTTACAGACATAACATAATACTTAAGAAATTACAAAGGTAGGTCTATTTGTAGAAAAAAATATTTAATTGAATTGAAACAGATATCCTAAGGTCTGTACTAAAAAACCTTTTTAAGAAAATCCAGTTTTCAAGAAAGATCCGTGAAATTGTTGTAGTCATTTACGCAGAGGTTTTAGTGTACATGGTTGTAGCAAGAAATTTCTAGGAAACATTGTCAACAGTCTAGGTTTTCTTCTTGGAAGGATCCTCACCATATATTTCAGTTTTGTACACTCATTATCAAGTGTGTGGATTTGGGGTGATTGGGCATAAATGGACCTGAACCTGTGCGCACATAACGAACTGACTCGACTGGACCAAGCAATAAAAAATCCCTAGGTGCCAGCACATATGATGGGTTGCACTTGACTCAATGACCCTGCTGCCATACGGGACCTGCTCCACTGGGGACACAAAGCAAAAACCGAGTGAGTCATGTGAGGTAAGTGGTGGCTCTGCTGGGTCAAGGCATGCACAATCAGCAACTAACTCAATCCACGAGGGTACATCACAGAGAACACGGTCATCCCCAGGAAGTGACACACCATCGTCACCAAACACCCCACACAATTTGTTGGTAGTGCAAGTGGTGAACCTCCCAGCACTATGCATGCAACTCGCACCTCACTAAGTGGTTGAGTCCGTATCACTACAGAAGGAGGATGCGAGCCCCCGCTCCAGCTCTGTGATGTGGGCATCAAGAAGCTCTCTCCCTGTGTAGGCTGCGGCCACGTTCACTTGGCCGGCACTGATCATCGCAGCACCCGGTTTGCTTCTGTCATGACTGGCACGGGCCCGCCAGGCGTCGTGTATCGCCCGTCCAATCTTGGCAAAATCGTGCTCACGAGAGAACGCTTGCAATTTGTGGTAGACACCACAGTTGTAGCAGTGAAGAACCCCACTAGTTACTCCCAAAACCCTTGGGTCTCCTTACCCCCTTTATTCTCTTTCTCCTTCCATCCCTTATCCAAGACCACCGCCACGCTAGCACTCAATGGAGGAGATGTGGAGGAGGTGATCAGTGGTGAGGGAGGGTGGATGGAGGAGATGGGAGATGCTGAGGCGGATGGACTGACTGAAGTGGCTACAACTCAGCCCATAGGCGGAAGGTACCGTCTTGCCACCCGCACATGGCAGTCTCACGCCCAGGGAAGTAGGATGCCAGTCTCCCAATGGTCATTAGCTCCATAGGCTCAAAGTATTAGAAAAAATCCGAGTACTTTTCATGGGCTCCATGCATGATCGTAGCCAGAGCTGAATACAGGGGCATCATCTGCGTGCCCAAGTGAGTGTAAGTATGTAGTACGCGATGCCAGTATAAGTCATCAACCTCTGTATCACCCTGGCAAAGAGAAGTGAACTCTAGAATGCTTTCATTGAGATAAATCTGACCAGTCCACTGATGAGTGGTCAGAACGAGCTGCCAAGCTCTGAGAGGGTCTGCACTCTGCCCGTCAGATCTGCCACATAGGGTTTGACATGTAGAGTGGAGTCCTATGGGAATGCAAGGACTAGGGCACGGACTGCTCTAGCTGCATCAGAAGACTGTGCTGCATCTGTGGCATCATAATCAGTCATGTAATAAGGGTAGCAATTCCTTTCCCATGGCCTAGGTATGAAACTGAAACTCCCACACCCCAAACCCGAGGGTATTTGAGTATTGAGAAAGTGGCTTCTCAAAATCCTTTGCCGGGTGTCCTGTTGGCATAATGAAGCCAAACAGATTTGTGCTGCTTGAGCCATGCTGTTGGCGCACAGGTGGTGCATAACACTACAGCAACCACACTGGTGACATGAAAGAGTGCGCTGGAAGTGATAGCATCAGAATTTGACCATACAGCGGCTGAAAATCCTGTAGAAGAGACGGATTTTATCCTCCTTTTGCTGAGGGGACTCCCAAGGAGGTATAACATAGTGCGAGAGACATTGGAGTGCTAGCCAAATCTTGACCTAGACTTCATCTGCATGTACCTGGTACATGTACGTGCATCGTAATGTAGCAAAGCACGATGGCAACAGCAACGGAGAAGCATCTTTTGTGGCCATGGGCTCACGCAATCAGCAGCAGCCGTCTGGACAACAGAGAGGCGAGAAGAAAGACGAGTGACATTACTACCAGACAGATGGGCACTACAAGAAAGAGTGCTTTGATTTCAAGAGGGACCAAAAGGAGTAGCAACAGCAGCAGCCATCACAATTGGAGCAAAAGCAGTAGACTCCACAGTTCTAGCAAGAGCAGCAGTCAAGGCACTCTCAGTAGCAGCAGCAGCAAAACCAGGCTGGTGTGTGGTATTTTGGCAACATGAACGTGACCAAGGAGGTGTAGGAACGCCTCTTCATGGCAAAACATTACATGTCGCAGGGTTGGAAATTGGGCCATCTGGCTCAGTTTCAGGTCCATAGGAGCATATTCCAAGAAACTAGCAAATGCCTTCTCCAATCGCCAATCTGACTTCACCTGTTGGAAGGTGGAAGAATGTCTATGGTCCAAGTTTCAGGCCAATGCAACGGTTGCATTGGGAGATATGAATTTTTAAAGTTTCTAAGGTCATCGACCACTTGTGTCTGGGTCATCATGGGCGACGGCTCCATGCCTTAGCCCGAGAAAAAAGAAAGAGGCAAGAGGTCCAGGGTCAAGACCTGATGGGAGAAATTTCCAAAAGGTCCTTGATTTTACGATTGCCTCGTCAGAGTGTGCTAACTAGGAAAAAGGTACCTCCCATTACGTTTTAGATGAGGTGAGATTCTTGTGTGCTAGCCTTGGGCACATGGCAATTCTCCATAGGATTGTGGGTTATGTAACCACTAGGAGTGTGCCATGAGATTATTTCCTACCTCTCTTGGTCATGTATGATTGGCCAGCCTGATTGGTAGGCTGATTTCCTCCCTTGTGAGAGATTATGGAATCTAGTGTGAGAGCCTTAGCCTCCATTGCAAAGTGGTGTGACTTATGAGAGGACTGACTTGCCCAAGCTCTAGCTCTATGTGTACTCCATCGTTTCCAGTGATTAGAAAATTTTTCTTTGGCACAAATCATGCCCTTTCAGTCCCACATGCTTCCTGCTACAAGGCTACCTCACTCCTCTAGTTCCAATGTTTGGTGTCAGAGCGCCGGGGTTCAACATCCATGGTGGACACAGAGGGCGGATCCATTCCTGTGTGGGAGGAGAGAAGCACGAGGTTTGCCACATGGCTTGAACAGGACCTGGCCTATGGGGCAACAGGTGGGATGAGTTGAGGATCAGAGACACTCAACTCATGCTTATAATGCAGCAAATCTCTGGGAGTTATGAGAGATTATGCCTGACGCACAGGCTTGCACTTTGCACATACCCGAGGAGAGTCTACCTGATCCCACCTCTTTGATTCAGGCCCAGTCATGGCCTGAGTTTGAGCGGTGGAAGATTGCAATGAAGGAGGAAATGGATGCTTTGATTGAGCACAAAGTGTTCAAGATCGTTGATCGTCCTCCTAAGCGAAAGGCTGTCAAAATCGGATGTGTCTTTTGTGTAAAGATAAAACCTGATGGCTCTAGTAAATGCTACAAGGCCTTTCTGGTTGCAAGAGGCAGTTAAAAATTTGAGAGAGTGGACTTCGATACCGCAATTACACCAGTCGGTTGGATGGACACGGCACGAGCCCTTCTTGGGCTCGCTATGCAACAAAACTGGAAGGTCCATCAGATGGACGTCAATAACACGTTCCTCCATGGTCAGTTGGACAAGGAAATCTACATGGTCAAGCCACCTGGTTTTGAGGATGGCACATGTCGTGTGTGGCATCTTTGCAAGGAGCTGTATCGCTTAAAACAACCACCGAGATGTTGGAACATTGAGATTTGCTCCACATTGGAGTGAGGGAGCTATAGGAGAAGAGATGCTGATCCCTTGCTCTTTGTGAGTGCCTTTTCAGAGCCTTTTGTGGCTATCCTAGTGTATGTCAATGATCTTCTGATTGTGTTGGAAGATATGATGGCAGTGCAAAAGGTAAAAAATCTATTGCAGGCTGTGTACTAGATGAAAGAACTTGGTGAGGTTCAGGTTTTCTTTGGCATGGAAACTGCCCGCGTCTGAGACCGTGGACTTCTGCATGTCCACTAAGGTAGATACATATAAAGATTGGGATAACGCTTTGCTTATCTCATGGCCTCAACACCCTCCGCATCGAGCCCCATGATGCCCGATGGGCAGAACCTCCTGGAACCTGTCGACACAGGGGGAGCCCGTTGAGTCAACTTCCTACTTGCGTGTCATTGGGTCGCTCATGTTTCTGGTCACCACAATGTGACCTGACATAGCCTTTGCAGTGAACTTGCTTGCGCAATTTTTGCAAAGACCCCGCGCCCGCCATCTTCAAGCTGCGGTGTGAGTCCTACGGGTCTGGTTGGTTGACTATTGTGACATGATTTGTCTAACCACATGATGCCTGAATCGTTTGGATAGTGGCTCACGGGTAGATAAGAAAATTAGGGCTGTCGAGGTCAAACCCATCAGTGGGACCAGGCTAGTGAGGTCAATTGGAGCTTGCTAGCCCGTCGTCTGCCAATGGGTTGCCTTGCAACCTGCTAAGACTTTCCTTCCAAGTGTTCTTGCACGCTCTTTCATGGCGTCTTGCAAAAGCCTGACTGAAGCACCTAAGTCCCTCCACCTCTTCAACTGTTTAGTGTAGAGCGTGTGTGGAGAGAACTGTGGGTGACCCGGTTGCAAGCTCCACAACAATAACAAGAGGGAACCCGACAGGCATACGGCCTCCTTGGTTTTCTGAATGACAAATCAAAAGAAGCTCCAGGTACAGAAACAGAAACTCCATGCAATTGGATCATGAACGTGCAAGGATAGTGCCACGGAGAAAATGGACCCTGGGAGGTGGTCACCTAGAAAACCCTGGAGAGCACATGAGGGCGGGCCGACTGGTGCTGATGCTGTAAAAGTAGCCGTTGAGTGTTCCGGCATACCGGCGAGCCGTGACGACAAGTCCAGAGGTCATCGTGAATCACACACTAACCCTCCTCTATGACCCGCAGACACCAGTCACTAATTGTGAGCAAGGGTCACAAAACGGTCGTAACAACAGAGCACAGCAAGGGACACAAGACATGGCCACAGACGAACTGATGACGGAGAGAGGAAGCAGCAAAAGCAGGGTACAGATCAGGTAGCATTAGGAGCATATGCAAGAAGCCCAACATTGCACACCACAAACTTGAACTCACTATGCACAGTGCTTTGGTGGGGAAGTCTATACACTGCTACCGTGTGTCAACACGCACAACAAGGTAAAGGATGCGGAGGGGATACTCACAAACAACGCTGGTTCCACTGTGATACGTGATACCCACTCCAAGGTAGTGGAGATCTTGAGGTTCTGACAACGTGGAGATTGCTTTAAGCCATACAGTGCCTTTCGGAGGCGCCGAACTCTGTCCGTGCTCTCCTTGAATCCTGGAGACTGGATGAGATGTATCTCTTCCTCCAGATTACCTTCAAGAAAGCATTGTTGACGTCCATATGGTGGAGCTCCTAATCATGCTGTGCCACCTGATTCAACAAGGCCTTTGCCATGGTGTACTTGCCCAGAGGGACAAAGGTGGCATCAAAGTCTTCACCAGGCACTTGGGAGAATCCCTTGGCTATAAGACGGGCCTTGTACCGTCTCATTGAGCCATTGGACCTCTCTTTCCTTTGAAACATCCAACGGGCTGAGCTAGCCCTACGACCAGGTGGGAGCTTCACTTTCTCATAAATTGCATGCTCCTCGATTACGAGTTCGTCGTCCATAGTTTGCTCCCTGCGAGTTGCATATGCAGTGGAGCATTCTTGTCGTATTGTGTTTTGTTCAGGCACACATGTGGTGATGCCACTCGCAACGAGTGCGGTGATGGCTAAGGGATAAGGCAGAGGCCGGGTAGACCCAGGTGCTGCAATGGCTTGGTGGAACTCATAAGCAATTAGAGAGTATCCAAGCGCGATGTTTGGTTGTACCGTAGTTGCAGCCAAGCCAAGAGCATCCAGACCAGAGGTAGGAATAGGTTGTGTAGGGTCAACGACACCACCATGAACTGGAAGGACTGACTGCACAGGCCCCAAGTGGCCAGCCGAGGCTATACGGCTGTTAGGCGGGGCATAATGAGGTACAGACTGCAAAGGTCTAAGTCAACTGCCTGGAGCACAAAAAAACAGTGAGGACATGGAGGCTGTAAGGGTGCGACTAGGTCCGCAATTGATGGAACCACACTTGGTGACAAAGGCAATGATGTAAGAGATGATGACGTACATGCGGCAGAGGATGATGCAGGCAACACGAACACAACAGGAGATGATGTAGGTGGCAATGCATACGTTCTAAGGGACGAGACAGTCATCGACCCAGACAGTACAAGAGATGGCACAGGCGTTAACACAGGCATAATAGGAGAGAATGCAGGTGATGGAACAAACATGGACGACGTTGGAAACAAAGCAGTCACAATAGGAGACGACACTGGCAACAACGTAGACGAGACAAGAGGTGATGCCGACGACAATACAAACGCAACAGGAGATGGCACAGGCAACGATGCAAAGGGATACATAGTACAACCACTACCAAAGGGTACTTCACATACACCACCTCTCCCTAGACAAGAGAAGGGAGTAAGTGATGAATAAGAACAAGAAATGTTACGTGAGAAGTTGCTCTAAAAAAAGAGAGCATTGTGGGACCCAATAACCCAACCATGCTCAGAGTCCCCAAAGTGCCAAGCCTTAGAGAGAGAGGAAACACCAATGAAACGGTAGAGGTGACCTCGATGAGACAGCATGCCATCGCATTGGTCCTCTAGCAGCAAAACACTGGCAATACTGACCCAGTCATGAGTGAGGAAAAGATCAGCACGATGACCTTACCATCGCTCGAATGGTATGGCATGATGAGTGAGCGGACCATGGAGAACATGGTTCCAAACACACAACCTGTAGGACATGGCCTCAAAGGAAAATAGCAGAGGGAGGCCAGACTTGACAAGAAGGGTATGAACACCGTCATCAAGAGTGAGGTTCCAACGTTCTGACACTCTGTTCTATTTTGGTGTATATGGAGCAGAGAGCTTCAAGTGCACTCCTTGAGACTAGAGGAAGCGGGTCGTGGGATCCATGAACTCCCCACCATGATCAGAGCAGAATACCATCAACTTACTCTGGCAAGCACGCTCAGCCTGGACAACCCAAGACTAGATTATGGATCTAAAATTGATGTTTTGGTCAAGGAGAAAGATGTAGCAAAAGTGAGAGAAATCATCAGCAAGTTTATGAGGGAGGGGGCCCATGGCGTCTGCATGGACAAGGACAAGGCAGTGTAGTACGTAGGAGTCAGACAAAGGAAAAGATGGGTGATACAGCCTTCCTTGTATGCAGCCAAAACAATCAGCAGTGCATGGCATAGGGAATGTGCCAGGGTCAAGACCAACAGCAGGCTGATGACGCAAGAGGCTATGGATGGTGGCTGTATGCACATGACACATGCCGTGATGGAGCAAACACGTGTGTGCAAGGGAAAGCAAGGAAGGAACATGCACATGTGCTACTGTAGTGGCTGTGGACAACGATGCAAACAAGAGCACACAACACAATTCGTCACAACGTAAACCAAGAAGAACAGGATGGCCAAACGATTTCTCACCTCACAAGATGCAACAATGTCCATGTCCTGATCATCCAAGGCAGTGAAAGATAGCAAGCTGACCGCAGGGACAAAGATGACATTAGCAATTGAGATGTCACTCGAAGGACCAACAAAATGCACAACAACAACGCCCTGAACTGGCAACATCTGGCTAGAGCCAGTGCGGATGAAAAGTACGACATCGACAAGCTCCAACGTGACAAATGCAGCATGAGATGACATCATGTGATGAGTGGCTCCGGAATCGATGATCCAAAAGCCACCTGACACACGAGATGGAGCGGCCACATTACATTGTACGACACTGCAAGCTTGGGCAGGAGAGGACGTAGTACGACAAGAAGTCATAGCAAGGAGGCGGGGAAGGGTGAGCAACTGCCAATTCTCAACCTGCTCCAAAGGTGACAAAGCCCCACCATCTGACGTGCCCCAAAGGGCTCCATCCGATGAACAACATTGACCCTCGGACTCAACTGTCAAACTCACACTGGAGGAGACAACCGGAGGCCAAGGATGGAAAAGGAATTTGGAGGCAGGAGTAGATGTTTCCAGGCAATGCGGGAGCTTGGGAAAGGACTGAGCTGGTGGTCTTAGAAGGATGGAGCTACGGGCTAGAGCCATTATGGATTGGTGTATGAGGAAGAATGTAGCCCATAGACTGGAGGATAGTATGGTGGCGGAAGCCGAGGCCGCAGCGGGTGGGGTACCGCCACTGTTAGGGTATTTGGTGCAGGCGTTGGAACAGCCCATGTCATGATGACGGTGGTCTCCCACTGCACGGGGTCAGACTCCCACATGCAAGGGTCTCGACCGTAAGAAAGAAGGAATAAGAAAAAAACCTGGAGGCGAGCGAAATCCATTTCACTTGGACGATCTCGTCGATCGATGAGCTCATCGATCACCAGGCTCATCGATCAAGGGGCTCGTTGGTCGGCAAGCCTGTTGACCGGCGGAACAGGAGGCATAGGAAGCTGCAAGGTGAATTCTTGCCTGCTCTGCTGCTTTCAACTGCATCTGTCAAACTTTCGTAGCTGCTACTGCTCTTGGGGACCTGCTGCTGCTGACGCTGCTCCTTGCGCTACTGGTTTGCTGCTATTGTTGTAGCTACATTAGTGAAGGATCCAATGCTGTGGCTGTTGCTATTATTGCTGATGCTATGGCTACAACTGCTCACACAACAGCCCCACCGATGCCACAGCTACTGCTACTAGTGCTGCAGCCACAATTGCTTTTGCTGCTGGTCAGAATGCTGAGCCAATGCAGCAAGGTCCGTCGTTGGCGCAGGTTTTCTTGGCGCCAATGGCTGCTGCGGTTGTTGGCACCGCTAATGCTGCAGCTGCTGCAGCAGCTGCACTATAACAGCTGACACTATTGCTGCTGCTGGTGCTGGTGCTGTTGCTAAAGCTATGGCTGCTGCTATTCTGGCGGCCTGAGACACTGCTGTTGTGGTTGCTGCTGCTTCTGCCGTGTGTGGCTGACAATGCAGCTGCTGCTGTTGCTGGAGCCACAACGGCTGGCCTCGCTGCTGTTCCTGGTACTGTGGCGGCCTAAGGCACCGTCACTTGTGCTTCATGTTGCCGCCAAGACAACCGCCGCAATGAAGGAAACTGTCAAAACGGTTCTGACAGCATTCGGCCTCCGCCTTTGCTGGTAGACTACATGACGTGAGCCCTCAGCTCAGGGCCTCCACGTCGCCAGGACTTGTATGCCCCATCCAGCCTAGCCCAGCCCAGTCTAGCCATGATGCCTCCGATGCCACTGCTGTGTGCTGTGGTGGGAGGAAAGGGTTGTGTCTCTCTTCTGCTCTAATACCATGAGGTAATGGAGAAACCCCCAAAGCAATGTTTAATGTCAGAGGGTATGTTGCACAGAACACAACAGAATGAACGGTGATTCAAAAGGTGGAGATATAGTGAAGATACATTTGAAAAAATGGAAGTTAAGGAAGGAAACAACAGACAAGTATGTACGTCTAGTCTTACCCACGTGTGTGCAATTAGGCTCGCAAGTCGAACCAACCGGTCAGAAAGTAGGCTAACCCAGCTACAAGCTCCAAAAAACTAGCAAGAGGGAACCCGACAGGTGTACGGGCTCCTCTGTTGTTCAAGTGAATAACCAAAAGAAGCGCCAGGTGCAGAAACAGAAACTCCATGCAACTGCATTATGAACGTGTAAGACTAGTGCCACGGAGAAAATGGACCTCGGGAGGCGGTCACCGAGAAAACCCTGGAGAGCACGTGAGGGCGCGCCAGCTGGTGCTGACGCTGTCAGAGTATCCGTTGAGTGTCCCGGCATTGCGGTGAGCTGTGAAGACAAGTCCAGAGGTCACCGTGACTCACACACCATCAGAGGGGTCGGTCTTCAGAGCAGCATTAGCCACATAGATGTACTGGTCCTTGAAAAGTTTCGTGCTTGGCATGAACCATGATGCAACAGAGCTAACAACCAACCGGTTGAAAACATTCATGCCATCAGGGGTGTGGAATGAGCACTTTCAATGCTTCAAGTCAGCATAGATGGTGGCATGGGCCTTCATAACGCAGTAGATGGCTGGGAAGTGCTCGCTGCTGAGCCAATCTGCATGCTTCCCTCACCGCTGCCGTTATCTGCTGTTGGATGTTGATGCAGATGTCGTTGTCCAACTGACAGGGATGATGGCATTGCATTCGGTGTCTGTGGAATAGTCAGAGGCTTGGCTTTTGGAGGAGGAGGACGTGGAAGTTACATGACTGATGTCATTACTGTCGCTGTCGTTGTCACTGCATGGAGGTAGCGGTGATGTTGGTTCCTTGATGCGGAGTGTCCCCGGCTGTATGTGTTTTGTTGAGGAGGGGGATGAGAATGCTTCTTTGAGCGCTCCTCCACGACAATCGCTGTTCCCTCCTCAAGCGTAACATGACTGGAACCCATGGTTAGAGGCGAAGGTATGGCTCCCGTGCCCTTGTCGCTCTTCTGACAGGGCATCAATTTTATGTGAGAGCTGCCATCTAGGTTAACGGGCGATGACTATGGAACGAGGGACAGGGGGGATTCAGCAGCTGCCTGATTGGTGGACTGTGCATTGCTGGCACAAGGAGAACAAACAGTCAAAGCAGGTTCCCTCAGAGGAACTAAATTTTCTAACGTTAACGTCACTGGCTTCCTGAGACAAGCCACCGGGCGTTTCTCAGGCATCGGCCTCGGTAGAATGGCACGTCCAAGTTGGGAATTGAGACAACGCATGCGCTCCTCTGGTGAAACCTTTTGGAAGAAGCCTTCCATGATGTCAATGTTGCTGACAGGTCAGGTGATCACGTAGTCAACGATTGGTGGATGCGTGAGACAAGGACAGGAGATGATGACACTAAAAGGGCTCAGCGATGCACGTTTTGCCAATAGACACATGAAATCACGCCGCCTCCCGTTCGAAGCAACGAGAAAAACGTCCACTGTGGTAGGACACCGACAAGCAGACAACCACTTACACAATGTGCAAAGTTAAGGAAACAAAAAAAGAAAGGTGCACCGGCATGTTTGTTGAATTCAAGGAGCACACAATTTGTGAATTCGCAAAAATAGGATCACCAAAGGTATTCTACAAAATCAAGGGGCATATAATTCTTAAAAAAAATTATGCACAAATCTAAGGAGAACAAGGGTACGATAAATCAATTCCCCTCTCGTTGTTCTTCATAGCAGCAAGTGAATGAAAAAGAGTGCAGCCGCGTTGACCTCCGACGGTCAACCGATCGCATGATTTCTGGTGTGGATTGGGTATCGATACCAGAAATTGTGAGTGTGAGAGGTGAAAAAGACTGGTTTATGCAAAAAACAAAATCAAGAAAAAGATAAGAAATGATTGATCCCATGAACAAATAAAGACTCCAGGTCGTAAACTACTTGAGGACAAAATCATAAAGCAGTAGGGTCCTGCGGGGGTGTTCAAGAGCCTCGCAACAGACACCAGGAGGAGCCACTCCCGCTGTACCATTAGTTCAACAGTCGACACCCTGCCCAGCATCGAGGCTTTTGCACCCTCGCTGCAAGCTGACACAGGGGATGAGGAGGAAATGACGTGTGACTCACGTGACGAGAATTTTTGTGTAACTTGAGAAGAAATGCACGAGCTGTGTCTGGGATTGCTCCTTGCTACTTTGGAACCCTCTCACCAAGAAGATTGGCTGCAACATTCAACATCGTTTACATTTGGTAGTGTTGCACTCACCTTCACCCTGAGTCTTCCTGTGCCTTTCCCACCTTCACCAGAGCTCAAGGTTTCCCTCCCCACGGAGCAACGACCAAAGGACGTTGAGATGACTACACCATTCTGTGACAACGATTATGGCTTCAGCTACTCAAAAACCCTGTTTCAAGTGTGGACTGACTCAGAGGCTTCGGGCCCTACTATCACAGCAAGTACCAGACTGCTGACGCTCACCAGGTCCAGAAAGCAGCAAGAACAATGCTATGTCGTTATCGACGCCATTCCTCGGAAGACTATGGCTGACTTCTGTCCCTTCCTAGTTTTGGGGGGACCAGGACCAGAGCGGATCTGTGTCGGGGCTAGGAGCTGGCCCTAACGTTGTTTGTTGCGGGAACCCACGCCACGAGGATGGCTCACCTGCTGGAGTTACATTCCTTCTGCTATGGTCCCATGAAGCTCGCAGCAGACTGCTGGCAGCATGCAATGCACTTTCACACACGCGCTGGGACTGGTGGCAGGATGCAAATGTGGGCATTGGATACCATCATGATCAAAGCACACCTGGACCACGTGAAGATCCTCACGTGCTTTGACCATGTGGCCCTCTCTGAGTTGAACGAGTCACTTCAGTTGCTTCCTTGGGATAACTGCTATTTCTTCTAGGCAGCATCTGCTCATGAGGCAGCTATCACCCATCGGCAGAGTCAAATTGTTGTAGTGATCATTGTGACTCCTCCGACACCTCTGTGTCAGTTTGCCTGCCCCACCTCTGTTGCTTCCTCCTCTTCTTCCTCTATCCCAAGGGGCCAATCTCAGGACATTACAAAAGTTGTGCAGGGGAAGAAGGGAAAAGAAAGACGTGGCGAGGGACAACAGCAGCAGTAGCATTAGCCGATGAGAAGTAGTAGTGGACGCTCTATCTACTTTTACAAGTTCAGGGATACTCATCGCTACACATAGTGGAAGCAACCCCTTGACTGGACCAAGATCATGCCTGGCCTCCAGGAGGTGCACAGACAGTGGATGTCCTCCGGCGACACACGGATGGGTCACGTAGCTAATGGCACTACTTCCCTAGGCATAAAGGATGATCAGGACCCCTGGAATTGCATGATTGGGGAGCTTGGCCAGCTGCACGAGATGCAAAATCAGGAATGTGCGAGTCTAGTGTCACAGCCAGGTGGTCCGCAATCAATTCATCGTCATTTGTTTGTTGTCTGTGCTGATGATTGTGGGGGATATCAGCCTGCTTGTGATGACGATGGACCTGCCTGGCTTGACAAGTCAATAATTTGTGCTGGTCATTGTTGCTATGAGTCCTCTACTAAGCATGTAGCACATGACTTGTGGTCTGTTTTCTAGTATCGGCAAAATTTCTTGAAGCGAGTGGCAAATTCATCATTGATTCTGGTGCCATCCATCTCATGACCTGTCATCGCAGTGACTTTGTGGTGCTCGGTCCCATTTTGGTAGTTTGGTCTGTTTACACAAGATTTGGTCAAATGTTGCAAGTTCAAAGATATGGGATGGTGCATGTCGATGGTCTATCTACCCCCTTGAACATTTCCGATGTGCTCTTTTTCCATGCCTTGAGCTTAGGTTATTCTTTGTTCATGCATACACCAAGATGAGTCTCTTTGTTGAGCAATCTGCTGACTCTACCATTGAAACCACTCTTGACATCCATGCCTCAGTTGTCAATGAATTACATCATGCATTTCGTTGCACTCCCAATGTCCTTTCTCAGTCCTCCTTATATGTGCTTTTGTTCGTCACTCGTGTTCTTTCACCTGAGCACCAGTGGTTGCT
This sequence comes from Penium margaritaceum, assembly GCA_023375785.1. Lineage (NCBI taxonomy): Eukaryota > Viridiplantae > Streptophyta > Zygnematophyceae > Desmidiales > Peniaceae > Penium > Penium margaritaceum. Next base: position 43,737 of record SZWC01007686.1, on the reverse strand, counting down.
TAATTGCCGCCTTTGCCATGTGAGCTCGGACACTCATTCCAAGCTCATTTGGATCCGGCAGCTCTCGGTCTTGACACAACTTTATTTGAGAAACCGTCCAAGACCGACTGCCTCTTCCACACTCAGGGTAAGATGCATCACCACACTTACCCTGACTCCATTTCCTAGGCACTACGTGTGCTAGAGTTGGTCCAGTCAGACCTTATTGGTCCCCTTCGATTCAAGTGCCTCTCAGATCCTGGTCGATATGTTCTCATTATGAATGATAAATTCATCTAGATGAGTTGTGTTTATAGCCCCGCCACAAGAGCGATGATGCCCTGGTGGTTTGCCTGTGGTAGGTGATGGCTGAAATCCACTCTTGTTACACCCTCCACGCGTTCTACTTGGATCATGGTGGTAATCTCTTAGACACATCACACACCGTCTTTGGTGAGCATGGTGCTTATCACAAGCTCAACGCCCCTGCTACACCACAAAAAAATGGTGTGTTTGAGCATGGAAACCACACCACCACGATGCCATCTCTTTCATGCGGTGTAAGTTTGATCTTCCCGAGTCCTTTGACTTTAAGGGCTTCTCTTAAGGGACGTGGTTCTAGAACTGCCTCGAACACATTCCTCTTCCGGACCATGTCGCACCGTGTGAACCGTGGTTTGGCCACCGTGCCGACCTTCATCTCAATCGTATGTAAGAGTTCCCAACCTATGGTTAGCATGGATGCTCGGAGTCATATGTGTGCCTTTCTCGGTATTTATCCATGGTTAAACTTCTGGCGCTTCTCGGGACTTCATTCGTCATCGTACAATTGTGTCTCAAGACACCCTTTTCTCTGAGGCTCTCGCCTTCCGTGACTTGTCCAGAATTCTGTTGCCGATCATGGATCACGTTCTCACTTGTGTGGCTTCCAGGTGGATGGGATTGTTTAGACCAGCGGATGGGTTCGTCTGGACCTCCTCACCTGTGGTCCGGTCTCCGGCCGATGTCGATCCGGCCATCTTTGCTGTGGGTCCACTGGCCTTGTCGGTCCCCTCTGGCACAATGCTCCCATGCTAGTGTTGGTCCCCTCTAGTGCACCTACTTCCCTGCATGTGTCAGCCCTCTTTGGCACACCTGATTCCGTGCATGTGTCAGTCCCCCCATGCACACCTGTTCTTGTGCCTGTGTCAATCCCGCCCAGGACACCTGATCCCGTGTCAGTGGTAGTTTCCCTTCGCACACCTGGTCTTGTGCACTTGTTTCGCCTATGAACGAGCCAGCTCCTGTCACCTTGCACCTTACCCCACCCCGGGTAAGAGTAAGATTATCCCGTTTGACCACCTTTCGTGGCGTGGAACAATCCCGTTAGAAATCCCTACTTCTAGCTTCTCCATCCAGACTGTTCCCGCCTCGTTTTGTGTCTTGTAGCATACAGGAAATGATGGCACGCTAACAAAGCAAGAAGTTTCCAGGCTAATCATAATCGTGTAGCATTTTAGAGCGCAACCAACACCATTTCCTTGACCATCTTCTTGTGCATCATCGTTCCAAACTTTGCTCCATTTGGAAGACCCCTATGTTGATTTCATCGTTGTAAGTGATGTTCTCATCACCCACACAACCGTTTTTTTGGCTGAAACATAGTTTCCCGTGCTGCATATCTTTGAATATTTTTGTCATTTTTCCATTCGGACACCTTTTTCCAGTGCCCTCTAGAGTAAGCAGCTCCACCCCTCCTCACTTGATCACACGCAACTCAGCAGCAGTTGCAGACATAACAGCCATATTCGCAGTAGTGAGAGCATTAGTGAGAGAATTTGGAGAATGGCACCCATGGCATCCACAGCGAACAAAGGGAAGGGGTTGGCCGTCGCTGCCAACTCCTCGTTGGAGAAGGCCAGCCCATGCACACACACGATCGCCGAGCTTTAGGCAGCCAAAGGACTTCATAATGGTCTTTGCAAGTTCCAGAAGTCTCCCTTTCCATATGCCCGTGCCCAAAGGACTTCAAAACACCTCCCTTGTGCTACACCAGGGATGACAACTTTGACTCCTTGGAGGTGTTATTTTTGGTGTGGACTGATGGAGGGGGCCATACTAGGCAAGTTTGCAACAGAATACCAACCCTTGTCAGATGCAAACCATAGCACGTGCGATTCTAGCTATGTAGTGCCACAGGAGGTGTTCATCAACTTCAGGCCCTTCTTTGGGAGGACAGGGACAGGGACGAGGACGGACCTGTGTCTAGGCTGGAGCTGGCCTTGACACTCTTTGCTGGTGAGACCAATGCGGCAAGGTCGCGCCCTCTTGTCGCGCTGAGCATTCTCCACTGAAAAACTCTTGAGCTGGCAGGAGACTGTTGGAGTCGGGTCTTGGCATCTACACCAACTTGGGAACTAGTGACGATTCTCAGCTTTGGGCCCTTGGCACCATTATGCTGGAGATTCATCTGGAAAACTGTAACCTTTTCTGTGGTCCTGACCGAGCCATCCTCGTGACCATGTCTGATCGCCTTGAGCTCATTCCTTGCATGCAGCGGTACTAATTACAATACACAATGGCCAAAGAGGCAGCCCGAGCACATCAATCGAGTTCCCTTGTCAGTGTGACCACCGTGAAGGCTAGCCGTTTCTTCCTCCGACGCTCCTCCTTCCTCCTAATCCTCCTTCACCTCTTCTCCATCATCCCAGGATGATATTGCAGCAGCCACACATGGGAAGAAGGGGGCGAAGGGACGAGGCAAGGCGCAGGAGCAGGCGCCACCATCGGCTAGTGGCAGGGGATTTTCTTTACTGCCACAACTGTGGTGGTGCACATTGCTATACTCAGTGCCTGGAGCTGCTCAAGCGGAGCAAAGTTACACATGCCCTCCAAGCAGCGCACATGTAGCTGATAACCTCTCATGCGGCGTAGTAAGGTCATACTATGACGATGGCAGGAGGCGGTGCGACAAAACAGGCACGCGCTATTACGACGGCAGCAGCCAAGTCCCCGTCTTGACTAACATCAACCTATGGTTAATCACCCCTAATGTATACACTCGTCATAAAGTGTGCATTCTAAATGCATGCCTTTAGAATTTTCATGGTACCTTCTTGGAAAATGCAACACAACTTCATTTACCACGTCTGTTCACGGATATACAAATGTATTTGAATGCTTGAAGACATTAAACTTCGAACAAGGCTGCCAAAAAAACATAAAACACATGATTAAATCCATGGTTAAGTGCTTTACAACTCCACTTACAGTTTGCAGTAAACGACGCACATTTGTACTTATACATGAAATGTGTTAGAAATGAAAGGAGTGACAGTGCCTATTCCTTGATCCAAAACGTAAAAGAACCAGAACCCTTCCAAAGTCACATTCGGGGCGTTTGGACCATCTTTTTTTGCTTGTCCGGGCTCCCGCTGTGC